>OVBI01001431.1:0-34583 GCA_900406495.1 Sisymbrium altissimum | reverse complement strand
CAAGCAATATGGCTTCAAGATCTTCAAGCCGAGATAAAAGGAAGAAAAACAGAACAAGTTCTCATAAAGATAGACAATAGGTCTGCAATTTCACTCACAAAGAATCCTGTATTTCATGGTAAGAGTAAACACATTCACAAAAGATACCACTTTATACGAGAATGCATTGAAAGGGAGATCATCAACGTCGAGCACATACCAGGGACAGAGCAGAAAGCGGATATATTGACAAAAGCGTTAGCTCGGATCAAGTTTGGAGAGATGCGACAACTGATCGGAGTTCAAGACTTGTCACAAGCTAAGTTGAATCTTAAAGGGGAGAATGTTGTATAAAGACTTCAACATTAACTTGAGCCTAAGATAATCTCTAACAAGTTGGTTAGGATAAAGAAAAGGCAATTCATGTAATCCTAAGGGAATTAGAAAGTAATCTAGTTCTGAGAAAAGGAAAATCTGTAATAAGGAAATAGGATTAGGGAAAAGGAAACTCTAGTTCTATATATATGATCACCAACGTTGTGGTTTGATCATAAGATAAGAAAAGAACAGAGCTTTGTGTTTAGTTTTTGAGTTAAGTTTTCTAAACAATCAATAAAGAAAGTTGTCTTTATTCAAAGCTAAGAAGTTCTTAGATACTTTATCTATTCCATGACAGAAGAATCGCACTACCATAATAGCAGACACCACATGCATATATATGTGAAGATGCTCTTATACCCCCATCATATAGCATTTTTATTTATTTTCCTTAAGAGTATTCTATATAATTATGTAGCATGTTAAATACTGATTTTTTAATATTAAATATGAATTTTTAATATTAAATATTGAATTATTTACGTACAAAAATACCAATAAAATATATTTTTAGAAGTTTATTCAAAACATAGCATGTTGCATTTTCACCTATATTTTTTCCAATACCACATTACTATTTTCTAATAAGCACTAACCAATTTTGTTTTCTTATGCGGTATACTTTTTAATTTGCCATTTACTTAATTTAATCTTATTGTTATTAAGCGCTAGGAATAGAAAACAACAAGAATTACAAAAGCAAGGATACAATTAACCCAAAATGCCAGAACATCAAGTGGGCGAATGTGATCTGTTAAAACTATGTCAGGTCTTTATTAGGGAAATTCTGTATTTCAAAGATAAGTCCAACCCAATATCAACACTTTAATAAGTGGATATCTCAAATAGTTGAGAATCCCATCTAAAAGTATTTTTAAAATATCTCATTTGAAATACATTTGAGTAAGATTGTCAATTATTTGAGATACCTACTACCTAAAATATTAATACTTGGGTTGGGTTTATGTTTAAGATATTCAAAGTGAAAACTTCTCAATGGATGTGCTCTTGGATCCGCTCATGGGACGATTAGAGATGGAAACGCAATAAGAGGGAACTTGCGGCAAACATCCAGGCCAGATGCTTCAAGAAGATCAAGTTTATCACCTCCTAGTGGTTTAGCCTCGACGCTCCACTCGAACCGGTTCACAAGGTTGGCCAAGGTTACCTCAGCCATGGCCAGTGCCAATCTGCTTCCAGGACAAAGTCTTCTCCCCGATCCAAAGGGAATGAAGTTGAAGTTCTGTCCTTCAAAATTCAAGGTCGAATCTAAATGCCTCTCTGGCTTAAATTCTTCTGCATCTGGTCCCCAAGTTACACTGTCTCGTTGGATTGCCCATAAATTGATTATCACCTGAGTTTTTAGACAGAAATTTTGTCTTCAACCCCATCTCTTTTTTATAGATTTTATCTAGAAGGTGTAAAGACTTACATGTGTTCCTGCAGCTATGTCATATTCGTTTAATTTGACATCTTCAGTCAGCATCCGCGGAATTAGTGGGGTGGGGGGATGTAACCGAAGCACCTCCTTGATCACAATATTTAAATAGTTCATCTTCTCGACTTTTTTCTCGGATACATATAAATTATCCGTCGAAACAGAACGTATCTCATCTTGGAGTTTCTTCATACACTCTGGATGTCTCATAAGCTCTGTCATTGTCCATTCTACTAATGTGAAAGTTGTAGACGACCCCCCAAGCAACATATCCTGCAATAAGAAAACTGGTTATATTCCTTACGTAAAATTTACAATTCATATTTTGTACAACTTAAATTTCTTGAAAAGTACGTAAAAGAAAGAAAATGACTTTATTTTACCAAGACGAGGATTTTTAAACCACTTCTATCAAGCTCGAATGTTGTCGTCGTATCTCTTTGAGTAGCTAGCAATATATCAACAAAATCTGACTTGTCTTCATCTCCATTGACATGTTCTTGCACCACCTTTTCCAGAAAACCATCAATCTCGTCAAAAATTTCTTCCACCTTCTTATCCAGACCTCGCATCCTATCTATCCATGCCAAACTAGGAACGTATTCACCGAGAGGGAAAGCACCTAAGAGCTCCATGAATCTCCTCACTATGTTCTTGGAATTATTTCCACCTTCCTCGCTACTATATTTTCTTCCCAAGACAACTCTAGCAATAACATCGTTTGTAAGAGTGGTGAGGAGTTCACTTAGATTTACCCGTGAAGAGGAAGAACTCGCTTTCTCAAGCTTCTCCAACATTACATTGATCTCTTCTTCTCTTATATTCTCAAAGGACCGAATTGTTTTTTTGGTAAGGAGATTCAAAACGCAGATACTCTGGATGCAACCCAAATGATTTGAATATAATTAGGTAAATCAATCAATCTATTCATTGCTAATTGTTTTTATGTTGAAAACGCATGAAGTCTCAGGTAGTATCAGAGCCCAATAAACTCCAATGAATATAACTGTAAAAATAGGGATTAGATCCGAGATAAATGACCAAATAAGTTTTCGACGTATGGAATCAAATGGTGTTTGGTTGGACGCCTCTAAACACAATGTTTATCATGTGTTCTAGATAGTAACATTTAGTCATCCGGATGTGGGAACAATATATGAATACCAAATTTGAAGATGACATAAACTCATTGCAAACGTAAGACAACAAAAAATTAAAATGATATAAAAATTAAGAAAAAAGTACCTTCATCTGCCTCCAATAATCTCCATAAGGGGAAAAGGCCAAATCTCTCCCACCATTAAAAAGTTTATCGATAACCTTTGTTTTTGGGCGGTTAGAGACCTTTAGATCGTGTGTTTTCATTACGTCATGAGCTGTATCGGCGGAGGAGACTACGAGGATGGGGACACGGCCGAAATGAAGGAGCATGAGTGGCCCATAGCGGAGGCTGAGGGAACCGAGGGAGCGGTGAGGGTGGAGACTGAGCTGATGGAGGTTTCCTAGCACCGGAAGCCGCCAGGGAGACGGTGGTGGGTTAAGGTTGGTGGTGGTTCGTCGTTTTAGAAACGGTTTTAGGAAGAGAAAGGCTAGGAGGGTTGATAAGCAGAGAGATATTAATATCGTTTCCATTTCGATCTTACTACGAAAGTTGACTTCAATATCTAACTAGAGTGAATTGTGAGCATCGTCTTCCTTTGTACTTTGTATTTTGTAGAGTATTTAATTGGAAACGACATCTTTTTCACTGTCATGTAATGATATCGTAATATTATATATAAAGTGTACGCTGTCTAGTAGTCAAGTAGTTCGATTCTGTGAAATCATGAAACTATATAGTGATAATTTAGAAGTTTATCAAAAATTTTGCAGTTTGAGAAGTTTCATAAGAATATGACCCAAAAAAAACCATTTATGGACAAAGAAACATGATGAAAGCCATGTTGCAGATGAAATGAAGACCAACTATACTTTTATTATTATAATATTTGAGTAAACAATATTATTAAGATGAAGCTAGGAAATGAGCTGTATTTTATAGAGCCATATACTTTTGGCAAAAAAATAGAGAGAAGTTACATAATAATTGATTTTGGGCTTTAATGTTGAAGAGGATTTAGTCCAGTGGTTGGAAATGATGGACCCAAAATTGAAGATGGGAATCCTGAAGAGGCCGTAAGGATGTCATAAAGAGATAATGGAGGAGTTGAAGAGTAGCTTGTACCCTTCTTAGAAAGGATGCTTGCTGGTACATCAATTAAGGAGGTTCTCGAGAAATTCTTCCCCAAGCACGGACTAATGAGGCAGCGGAGCAAGTGCCTGTCATATTCATTGACCCTTGAGGTTCAAGGCTTGCGTCTTGCTTGTTATTAAGGGTGACGTTGAAGATTGTGTTTGGGAGGCGAGGCTACGGATGTAACATATGGCATAGTGAAAAAAACAGAATGGTGAGTTCCACTTCCAGCGAATTAGTCTTTGAGTTTGGAGTCACCGCCGATGGTATATGGGAGATAAAGGAATGCGGCATACTTTGTGAGGTCCCTCGAATTAGATAAAGTTCATTTTCAACTTGATTAGTTAATAAGCATTTTCTTTTGTAGTATTCATTCTCGTGGATGTATGTAAGAATTATTTGAGTTCATATCTGATTGAATTAACTAATAGATTGACAAATGTGTGCATAAAGAAAATAGTGATGCATTCTCCTTCTGTAACTTAAATATCAAGCAAAAAATGGCTCATTATATAAATCTACAACGTTCTTTTCGGCCTCGTACTCGTTGAATGATCAAGCAACACAAAAACGTTTCGTACACGGTTGTAAAAAAATTGTTGGCTATCTAGTTAATTAATGTTATTATTCCTCTCTATCAAGCACGATTAATCAAATCAATGTAGTGGAAGAAGCTTCCCTTGTTGTGGCTGTGTGGTGCCATTTCTCATCATGGCGCAGAATTCTTCATAGTTTATTCTTCCATCCTGCACAAGAGAGATCCGTCAAATTATGTCAATCTTAGCTTAAGACTTAGTTCATAACTCCTTTGATGCTATGTAGAAGTAAACAGAACTAACATTATCTGTATCGACTTCCGCTATGACTTCTTTGATGCTAGCTTCATCTCCCATACCATACTCTTTCATGGCTGACTCCAACTCATCCATTGTGATAAACCTGTGTAAGCCACATCCATATTACTGCCTTAGAATAATTTATATTAGTCTATATTTTTCTCTGTTCCACCCCAAAGAACTTACCCACTGTTGTCTTTGTCAAAGTATTGGAAGGCTTTGAATAAGTGCTCATCTCGATCAAATCTGTATCTATGCATTGTCGCTGAAATAAACTCGATGTAGTCGATTGTTCCATTTCCATCTACATCAGCCTGAAAAAAGAAAATATATTAAAAGGTTTCTCTTCTCAGATTCTGTCTTATAAGAGAAGAATGTGAAAGAATAGAAGCGGGACGAATAGGATGAAGATACTAACAGCTTCCATGAGTTGCTTAGCTTCAGCTTCAGAAAGTTTAGAACCGAGTTTAGCCAGCCCAGTTTTTAGTTCTTCGTAAGTGATTGTTCCGCTGTTATCAGTATCCATATTAGCAAACATGGTTTTAAGACCTTTAATTTCCTCTTCCGAGAGACTCTCTGCTATAACCTACAAAACAACAAACTCTACCGATGATTAGGCAAAATATAGAAGAGATTACTTAACATGCAGAAGATAAGTTTCAAGATTTACCTTTAGAGCTAGCTTCTTAAGCTTGTTCATTGCTCGGAATTGCTTCATTCGAGATAACACAGCACTATCAATAGGGTTGTCCGGCGCTTCTCCTCCTCCGATCCATGGATGTTCTAGTAAGAATTGAGTAAAGCTTTTCAAGTACGTTGATTAAAAAATTGCTCTTATAATGTTTTGGTTTGTAGACTAGCTCTTAATATTTTGGTTTGTGGGCTAATCTTGAAGAGACTAATATTTACCAAGAGCTTGTGCCGCAGAGATTCGTTTCTTGGGGTCCTTAGTGAGCATCTTCCTCACAAGGTCTTTAGCACTCTCAGATATAGAAGGCCATGGTTGGCTCTCAAAATCGATTTCTCCTTTTATAATCTCATCAAAGATCTCCTTCTCAGTTTCTACAATGTAACAACAACAACAACAAAAAAGAACATATAAATTACATAATTAAATGGATAAAACAATCAACGAATATGTTAGCTATATATTACCTGCCCAAAAAGGAGGTACACCACAAAGCAAGATGTATAGAATAATCCCTGCACTCCATATATCGATTTCCTTTCCGTAACTTCGTCTTAATACTTCAGGAGCAACATAGTAAGCGCTACCAACTATATCTCTGTACACTCTCCCTGTATATTATGTTTTCGGTTTAGAAACAAACAAATCAAGCATATGAACACAAGATTATCAACTAACTAATCTAGCATAACTTGACAAACAGATAAGAAAAACAACAAACAAATTCTACACAATCACTCCCTTCCCGAAGTTAACACAAAACTTGCAAAGCCTCTGATTTTGAAGCTTACCACTATGTACTAAAACTACCAGTGAATGGAATAAAACTCTCAAGTTACATAGAGATTACTCCTGAAAAATTCTACATCCAGTAAGCATATGAACACAAGATGACAGTTTGACAGTATGTCAAGCAAACAATTACGAATATTCCCAAATTCACACGGAGAAAAACCTCTGTTTTGAAGCACAACACTATGTACTGAAACATAACTGAATGAGATCAGATTCTTATATCCTCGTATCTTCAACATATCTCCAATATATAACATTTGCATATAACTAATAACCAGAAGAAGTTGTATAGCAGTCTCACCTTCTTCGATGAAGACAGACAATCCAAGTCAGTAGCTTTGAGCATAGCATCCTCATCTTTACTAGCGAGCAAGAAATTCTCAGGCTTGAGATCACGATGCATCACTCCCATGAAATGGCAAATCTGCACAACATTCAGTATCGACCTAATAACACCAGCAGCTGCTCTCTCCGAGTAATGCCCCTGAGCTATGATCCTATCGAACAACTCACTCCCACCACACAGTTCCATCACAAGATGTATCGATTGCCTATCCTCGTAAGCGCCTTTGATCTCCACGATGTTTTGTTGTCCAGACAAATGCTGCATTATCTGAATCTCTTTCTTCACATCGTCTCTGTCTTGCTTCCTCGTTAGCTTCCTCTTGAGTATTGATTTGCAGGCGTATATGTTTCCCGTTGAATTCTCCTTGCAAGTGTAGGTTATACCGAATTGGCCTCGACCTAATTCGTGACCTAACGTGTAGAATTTCTTGATTTCTTCAAATGGTTTGCCAAGAACTGTCTCTGTTTCTCGGAGACCGATGGGTTTCAATGGTGTTAAGACGTGCTTCTTCTCGATTACCTGATCATTAGCGGGTTTTGATTCTTGTTGCTCTTGTCGTTGTTCTTGTTGTGGATCATGATGATGATGATGATGATTCGTGTGGGTTGTTGTCGGAATTTGAGGAGGTGTCGGTTTCTGAGGCTCGGTGACGTCACGAGAGACATGAGTTTGTGATTGATTTGTCGGAATCGAGCTCTGTACGCTGCCATTGAAGACGTCACTCTCTGTTTTTCGGTGTTTGCTGCTGAAGCAACCCATTTTTAGGGTTTTTTTTGTTAGTTTCTGAATTTCTTGTGTTCTAGGTTAGAGGAAGAATAAGCACGATCGGGGAAATGTATCGTAATAATGTAACAATTAGAGGATTTTATTTTATCAAAAAAAAAAAAAAACAATTGGAGGATTTTGGCAATTTAGCTCGCTCGATCTCACAAGTTTTGTTTATTTCTATCTTTGTGAAAGAAAGAAGATATTTGTTTTTCCATTAATGTTCCGCCGTCATTAACGGTTTTGATTTTTTCCCCGGAAATATTCCATTTTCAACCATCTTTATTATTCTACTAATCAAAGTTATACTGTGTAAGACAGACCGTTGAATTAGTTTTATACCGTACTGTAGATTAACAATAGCCGTAAAGTAAATGATTCTGATTTTTTTTTTTTAACATGATGATGACATTATTGTATAGTGCTTAAATTACTCCAACTCTATAGACAAATCATATTTATATACTCTTAATATTAGTGATTAAAATTAATCACCTAAATTAACCATCGAACCCGGTCTGGCTCCACACGGCGTCTCTAACACGTCTCATGTCCCTGCCTTTTAACGTCCTCCCCACGCCCAAAAACACCGACGAACCACCGTCACCATTACGCCTACGCGCCACGTATTCATGAGGCGGCAGCACCATCTCACTCTCCCAAGCACCATCAGCCACGTCACCATCATTTTTATTATGTAATGATTCTACTGACTCCACCTTCAGGATCTTGCTCCAATCAGGCACTTTCACCGGCGCTGAAGTCGCCACGTGCTTCTTCCTCCGTCTATCACCGTTATCATTCAGGCCACCCACGCGGCCTCCGTTCCGTCTCCGCTCACCGCCGCTCGTTTGGAGGGAGCGTGCGGTCCATGCGCTTTCTTCTGTTGGTTCACCAGCCTCGAACACCGACCAGACATCCTCTTCCATGAGTTCTAGCTCGACGGCGGTTTCTCCATCGACGTGGCTGTCACCGGACTGATGATGATGCCCTAGAAACCGCTCGCTCCGACTAATCGTTAATCTCCGACCTTTGCCCATATTTGTCTTTCAACTGAAGGAAAATGATGACGCTTCGATTTATGCGCTAAATGATTGTTATACACCTACTAGACAAAATTAAAACATTTTGAGGGGTTACAATATGTTACAAGAACTCTTATTGCTTTGTGTTATGACTGAGGATGATGCGCATGTGTGAGCATATATATATTAAATGTGAAGAGTACTGTTTGCTTGGACCCCAAAAAAAAAGTACTATTTGCATTTGGGTTTGTGTTTAGTTTTACTCAGTTTTGTAGTCAAGTAGATGGTCCACGTCAAAATCATCAACAGAGTAGCTTATATATTTGTATTTATTCTTGTAATTTTGATGAGTTCGACTTTGCCTGCCTAAAAGTTCAGACTTATATCTACCATCCAAATTATTTCAATCATATCAATTGTTATCAAAATTTAGTCTTATGTGCCGACGTTCCGTGGTGCGTTATAATCTTTATATACCTTAGTTAGTTAGTTAGTTAGTTAGTTAATACTTTATATCCAATTACAGTGTCTGAAAAAGAATGAGAGGTGACTAAATGTAGTTAGATCTATTGATCAGATGTATTATCTTAAAAATTATCGGGATTCAAAGCTTATTAGGGGCTAGGGAGAGAAATACAAAGCTTTTAATCCAGAATAGTTTTATAGGTTGTTGTTGGTCCCAAGCTGATATAAACTACGGCCCCAAATTCCAGAATTTTCTTTTGTTAAAAAAAACCGAGAAAAAAATAACATGTAATTTTGATAAGCTTTCTACATACTGTTCGTACGTGCTATGCATAATTCGTTAAAATACGCATTCGTGTCATACGTAAATGCTAAATGCTTGTGTTTGCATACTGTCTCGGAGGAGTTTTTGTTTTTTACTCCGAATACTGTTTTGGACATTTTTGTTTGTCTTCGAAACAGTCAAACAGATTATGCGCATTTAAAAGAAATAAGACAAATATATGAGTATATGACGCCAATTTAAACAAAATAATAGACGCGACAATTTATTCTTGGCTTATCTATTTGACTCTCTATAACTGTGGTGGGGGACTACATCAACACTCCGCATGGGAAAGCACACAAGACATGTCGCAATTCACCTGTGCGACACGTTTACACTCATTGCAAGCGGTCCAACTATCTTGTCTATTAAGATTGACACTTGGCCTATTCTGAACCCAAAAATATTTGTCAGATTAAGACTGGACTCGACGAGTGTGTTGCTGGATTGGAGAATGAATGGCTGACGATGGAGACCGACGAACTAAACTACCAAAGTGTACATGTGGTGCCTCATTGTTCTGTCTCTTCTTTCTTTTTATTTTGCTGGTGCCTCAATTATTTGCGCTCTTATTAATTAATTTTATTAATCAAACTGTATATCGTTTTGATTTTTCATATTTCACTTGATTAAACGATAATCCCATATACATGTGACATGTCCATACTCATTACTCCCTTGCCGATATGATTGACAAATAGTATTAAGTCATAAACTGATAATGAAATTTTCTTCTTCGTTTTAGCCATGAATCCAATGAAATATGTGTGACTCACTGATGTGTTATATGATTGATTGGATATAATAAGAAAAGCAATAATTTAGTTTGCCGCACCTTTAACTTTGTGTGTGTCAAATATCCAATAAACTATGATTATAATGACCACTTATATGGATAAGAAAAGAAAACCTTCTATATGAATACTCGAATTGAACTGTTCGATATAAATATACGCATGTATCTAAGTACTATGGTCTTGTTCATTTCTGTATTTGGATGCGAGATGTGCCATCTGAATTACACATTAGTATGTTGTATTTAAATTTTGTTCGGTTTTTATTTTATATTTATCTTTAGATATAGCATATAGATGCTACGTTATTCATTTTTGATTTTGTAATAATACCTATATATTATTATTGAAAAAGACTAAAAATGATATGTTTTATATATATAAATAAATAATTAATTATAAGATTATTTAATTTTAAAGTTTTATTTTATTTGATAAAAATTTATGATATTTACAAAAAAACAAACATAAATTTGTGATTAAATAAAATCTGACATACTAGTAGGCTAAATATAAATGATCTATATATAAGTTAATCCGGTTTACCACAAAGAAAAATATGGTTGATTATGGTTCCATCTTCTCATACACACACCCGTGGATAATCTATCATTTGTTGCCACATAAATGATAAAAGAATACCACGGACCTGCTTGAGAAGACTATACTAGTAAAAACCAAAGTAGTTTTGCCAACTTGTCATAGATCAATTTCCATGTGTGTTTTGATAAGATGTAAGTTTTGTACTCATCCTCTCTGTGTTTATTTAGGACAACATCATACCCCGAGTTTGATATTATATCAGCTATACCTCGGTCTACTACAAATCTAAAAAAGCATCATATATATTATCTCAAGATCTGTATTTGTTCACTAGCAGCATCAGCCACTGAAACTTGCTTGCGAATGCCAAAGGCTCGTGTCCCCCGGCTCCCAGTTATATGAATAAACCGATCCACACATGTCCAATTATTTAGCCATACCATCCTACACTTATATTTGAAAAATCTTATAAAGCATTAAGAAGGCTACATTATCATCTCAAAATTACTCAATTTGAATAGAAAGATCTCTCTGTTCGGAATATTTTTTAATGAAATGCGATAAAATTCAATTTAAAAGAGTATTAATATTAAAACCGGAACTCTCATGAAATTAGGTTAAAAACAAAACCTAAAAATTTTGAAATTCCAATCTTAATTTATAAATATTAAACATATAATATTAGGAGATACGCTGCTTTTTTGGCTTAACTATATAGAGGGTATATTATGGCTTGGTGGTGGCATGAGAAAACAAAATTAGTACATTGAAATTCAAAATAAATTCGAAAAAGGTAATTGATTTTTTTTAAGATTGGAATAGGTGAAACTCATTCATTATCTTTTTTATACAATATTGTGCCAGAATTTATTATTGAAGAACTAAATAATCCGCATTGTTCATATGTATAAAAAAGTTAACGTTCTTAATCATAGTTTAGCTAGCTATACTTTTTCACTTTCATATGGATTTCATAGTTTAACTATGGCTCCAGTAGAAATAGTTAATGTGTCGAGAGAGGAGGATTATGATGGTTTGTTGCATCCGTGAGAAGTTTGTTTATAGTTTCTGGATTTTATTTGAATAAATTGGGAGATATCCACGCACTTTAGTACCAAAAAAAAGTATAAAACATATGATAGTAATTACTAGTAAGCATGAAATTTCTCTTTCGTTTCGTATGTATGTTTGATTGAATTTCTTGTAGCTAACGAATTATGTTTTAAAAACTTGTTGCAAATTAACAATTATAACTTCCAATCTTACATTTATTTGACCGTGAAACGTTGTCTAAGTTCGACCCATTAATAAACCAAACCAATTTCAGTTAGTCTGGGCCTAATAAAAGAAATCACAATTTTGATGCAGCATGGTCGGTTGAAACATAGTTCTGAGGAATGGGGTGGTTTTTACAGGATAAGAGTCAGGAGCTACGAGACATGGATGGACAAGCTGTGGTTTTGCTGGATCAGCCCTGGTTGCGGAAGCCCTTGCACTCAAAAGGCCCTTGCGACTGCAATCGACCTTAAACCGGGAACGTTGAATGTCTATTCGGATGCTCAAGTTCTCATCTCGCTGCTTACCTCAAAAGGAGACATTACCGAATTCAAAAGGGGGTACTGCATGATATAAGTGTGCTTTGTATTTCCTTTGTTTCTATCAATTTCTACTTCATTCCCGCGAGTCTGAAATGCTGCTGTAGATGATATAGTCAAAGAGGCTCTTAGATCATTTTTGGACTCTCCTGCTTCATGAGATTGATTTTCTTTAATATAATTAAGTTTGATCAGAGAAAAAGAAACCGAAATGTACTTTCATAGAACTTTGTCTCGTAATTCCTAGTATTTTAATGTCCATCTAATGGATAAAAACTATTGACCAGATTCTTTTGTTTCTTTTTTTATTTTTCTT
The DNA here is from genome assembly GCA_900406495.1 of Sisymbrium altissimum. Lineage (NCBI taxonomy): Eukaryota > Viridiplantae > Streptophyta > Magnoliopsida > Brassicales > Brassicaceae > Sisymbrium > Sisymbrium altissimum. The sequence goes on along the minus strand of OVBI01001431.1, from coordinate 22,062 downwards.
GGTGTAAGTTTGTAATCTATACTTTTGACCAGATTCCATTCATACGTATAGTACCAAGAGATTAACGTACGTACAATGGCTAAGATTTTAATATACAATTTGAACACGTGAATTACGAGAGAGAGAAAAATGATGAAAGAAAAAGGTAAACAATTAGACAAGAAAAACGTTAAAAGTGATTCCCTTCCCATGCAACTGCAGTAGCTGACGCTTCGCAATTCAGACAATCATTTTTAGAACAAAAATATTTCAAGTCAAAAGAGGAGACAAACAAATTCTTTCTTTTTTTAATAATGATAAGTAATTAGTTTACTTTTTACCTATTCGTTAACGCTATTTCATTGTTCATCTTATTATATTATACAATTATATAGATGTATCCACTATAATATATATTAGCTTAAGTAGTTCTTAAGCAATTAAATTCTCAAATTATCTATTTTTTTTCTTTTGTAACTCTTTCCCCTTCATTTAAATTATGGTCAATTTAAAACTTCTTCTAGTTGCAGTAGATAAACATTATTTTAAAACCATTAAATATGAATCTTAAAATAGAATCTCATTATACGTATGAAATAATCACGTAAATTATTTATTTTAATATTTAAATACCTTCACAATTATTTGAAGATATCTTTTAATTCACTTATCATTGCAGATCATAATCTAAGTTCTTTATAAGTTATAACACATGAAAGATTTATGTATCATCAAGAACATTCTTCAAATGAAAAAGTTATATTGAAGTTTGTAATTATTGAAATTTGGCGACTAATTCAGCTATTGATAGTTTGATACACACAAACTTAATTATAAACATGGTTTTGTACCGCGTAGGAAAAAATATATTTTTATAAGTGGCTCGAACTCGCTATATATTTTGATGATGTCAAGCTCGAATAACCATTTTGCTGATCATTTAATCTAAAGCGGAATTTTTAATATCTTGATCAAACAGAATACGCTACCAAACCATACCCCCCTTTTTTATTAAAGGAATACCGAATACACATATAACACATGTGTCAAAGAAATAAACATATAAAAGCCGCTCGTGTGTACAATTCCCTTTTTTGTAATGTGAACATGAATTACAATTAAAAAAAGAACCGGAATACAGACGAATGGCTTTTAGGTTTTAAAATTTTGCACCACAAGACCATCTCAATTTTAAAGACAATTTAATAATACGTGACGAATTTTTGTTGACACCTCGACGGATAATTATAGAGATATAAATGAAAATGTAAATTTTAAATAGAACGCGAATAAAATAAAAAACGACAGTTTAGTTATGTACTATATACAAATACCGTAATCAGCAAGTGTATTTTAGTTGATTAATACATCTAAGACCTACTAAAACGATTGCTCTAAGTTGCTAGTCTTTGGAAGCGCACGGCAGACACAATAGACTATTGTTTCAACAAGTAACTTTTAGTCCACTCCCATCAACTTCACCAATTATCTAATATTATTTTCTCTGATAAATTCTACTCGTTTCCAAAGCTAGTAATATGTTTCATTATAAAAAAAAAAATTTAGCTAAAATACTACAAAATTTTTAAAACATATTAATTATACTTGTTTAAATTAATTTTATATCAAAAACATCATTTCGTATTTAATAGCAATAATTTAATTATTCATAAAATATGCTACAAAATAAAAAATAGTCACAAATATTAGATAAATTTTATTTTTTGCATAAAAATTTATAAAGCATTTTTAAATTGAAACAAAACAAATATTCTTAAGCATTTTATATATTGGGAGAGAGAGTATATATTAGAACTAGTTGTGGATACTAAATATTATAGGACATATTCAATGATTTAAATACGTTAATTATAGCAAATACTATATTTAGGACCTAATATATACCGTTATTTTGCAGCCGGTTATGCATACCATAATTTTCACATATTTTGGTAGCCATTCATTTCTGAATAATATGATAGTCTTTTGAAAGTAGAATAATGATATCCACTATTTTGTAAAATATATATATAATGCAATTATTTTTGCATATAGTTGTTGACAAAAAAAATTTCTTTTTTTGGGAAGTAAATCAGTTACAAGGAGTGGATGAGGATGAAATATTTTTGGTCAACTAATTACAACGTAACTTTGAAAAAGACATTCCACGTAAAGACTAAATCAATCTTTGTCCTCTCTCCCGACATGGCCGTACAAAATCTAATCCCTTCCCTCAAAGCCTTTTATCCATTTCTTTAACTTAAATAGTAGTACTAAAAAAAGCTAGCATAGCATTTTCCTTTGAACCACTATAAATACTTAGATCCTCACTTGGATTCTGAACCTCAACAAACTCAATCAAACAAATAAAATGGGAAACTGCATCTGTGTAATAGACAAAAAGACGACAGAGAGAAGAAGAAGAAAATCCTCCGTGTTCCACGACGAGGAGGACAACGACGGAGAGAAGCTGCTCGCAGAAACAAGTAGCCTAACGTCATCAAGTTCATCATCGTCTTGTGGAAAAAGAGAGATTAAGATAAAGATGACGAAGAAGGAATTTGAAGATCTCATGAGAGACATTAGTTTGAAGGGTTTGACGGCGGAAGAAATTTTTTCTAAGTTACTATTTGACGGTGGAGATCAAATTGGATTCGTTGCCAATCTCTCGAATGATCACCAACGGCCGTGGAGACCAGCTTTACAGAGTATCCCGGAGATCGATTAATGTCTATCTCTTTTTTAGTTGATTGGGAAAAAAGCTAAAGTCTAATCGGTAGTTTTAGCTAATTCAAATTATGTACATGTTCATTTTTGTAATTCAATTATTTTCTCCTTCAAAATATGTATTATCCGAGGTTAGATCATTCATTTACCAGAGAGTCATGAAGAATAAGTACAAATTACTAGGTTATCTCCTATCTATCCTAAGCTTGACCCAGGTCGAATTTGTATTTCTTTTTCCAGCTAAATCTTTTATTTAATTCCATTGCTACGTGACCCTTTATTAAAAAAAGTATCGTTTATATCAAAAAGTTTGTATGTTCAAATTATATTTAAAAAATTCAAAATTATAGTGGAGTAATTTTTTGGATACATACTATAATATCTAGATATTATTTTCTACACCATTCATGAAATTATGTTATTCAAATGGAGCGTTTGTAATCTAGAGGCACCAATTTGAGGAACTTAAGTACAGACATTATTAGGATAAGTTAGGAGTGGACAAAATATCTGTTATATCTGATTCGATCTACTTCGGTTCGATCTGAAAAATTTATACCAAAGTAAATAGTAAAATTTAATATCCATTAAAAAAGGTAAATTACAAATACTAAAATTTTAAAATATATATTCGATCTGCTCCGATATATATATTATAATTATTATATGTTATACAACTGTTATTTATTAAATAATTATTTAGTTATTAAAGTGTAAGAAATAAAGTAAAATTTTATTTTTGTATTAAAATATTGATATTTCTATTAAATTTTGAATTTTTTTTAAAAAAATTTGAATTTTTTTTATTAATTTTTGATTTTTTGTTATTTTCTTATTTTTATGGCGTATCACACAAATAGACAAAAATATACATTTCACCGAATATCTGAAAAACTATGGAGTAAATCGGATCAAAAAAATGCTGATATGGACGAAAAAAATGGATCATATATACCTTTAAAATCCCTAATATTTGCTTCGTGCCCATTCCTGAGATAAGTATTTTTAGATTATGTTATATCATCCACAACAAAATTCGGTTTGGACTAGGAAGCTAAGTGATTATTACACTAGTCGACTTTTAAAAATATAACTTAATTACCCTCCTTTTATCTTGGATTTAGAAATAACTAGTCAGTAAATCCAAAAGTCTTTACTCATAAGTATTTTTTTTTTCTCTATCATTTGGTAGATTATAAACTTGAAACAAAGTATAATACAAAGCTGGTAATTTACAAACCCCAAATACTAGAGCTAGCGAACATAAGGAAAGTTCCTGGAAACAGGATCTGACCCGACGAACTTAAAGGAAGTTCTCAGAAACAAAACAAACAAAAAGAAATAAAAAATAAAATAAAATTTACAAAAACTAAAGTAACCCAAACAATCAAACATAAAACCACATCTCCCAACAAATTTACAGAAAAAATCACAAGAGACTCTTAGAATGAGACAAAACATGGTTACCAAAGCCTGGCCAAACCACGGCAAGCTCCTACAGTGAAATAGCCAAAACAGATTGAAGACTTATAAGCTTCATAATCCGGCAAGACTTCCTTCAACAAGATTCAAAAGGTTTTTTCTGATGCGGTGATGTCAGTTTTTTATAAAATGATTTGAAAACGCTTAAATAAAAGATTCTCAAAGAGAACTGATCTCGATGATATATTGTATTTTTCATGGTTTTAATCTTATGTATTTAGTAATTTAGTTTTAAATCTTGTATTTAGGTATCATTAGGAGTGTATATACTTGAATTTATCTATATCAGGTCTCTGAGTTGCTGTTTTGAAGTTTAGGGAGAATTTGGAGGATTTGAGTGTTGATGATATGCAGGATCCACAAGATATGCCTCAAAATTGATTCGGATGAAGATTTTAACCATTTCCTATGAACTTGATATCTTCATGGAAGTCATAGGAAATTGAATTATCTTTCTAATGGAGGTAGTTTTAAGTCATTCTCAGCTATATTCCAGGAGTTATGGCCAATTTACTGGAAGTATATCAATCTTACCGCAAAGGAGAAAGAGCCAAGTATGTAACAACTAAAGAGTGGCGTATTGACTTGGTCGCCAGACAGGTGACGGTTTGACGTGGTTGACAAGTTTGGATCGCCATTTGATCAAACAAATTGAAGATTTCGCCGAAATGTGGTAACCATTTCGTGGCGGTTTGGGCATCCATCAGATTCCCTAAAAAATATTGAGAATGAATTGATTTGATGATTAAATAACTATAAATAGTTTTCGGAAAGAAAAAAAGTATATTTGTTTCAGATTTTTTGAACTTAAGAAAATCTGTGGAATGCAATTTCTAATCTATGATATGAAAAATTCAGGTAAACTCATTACTTTCAATGTCTCAGTCAATTATTAGTTTTGTACTTTGATATGTCAACTGTTGCAGCCATAATGTATGTTTTTACCCAATTTAAAATATTTGAATCCTGCACATAACAAAAATAAATGAATATTTTCCTATTTTTCAAATTGGAATACCATATGTTTAATAAATTTATAATATCAGAGAAACTTCTCTTCTTTCTTTTTCACAAAATTAATAATTTAGTGGGTCTAAAAGTAATCATGTTTACAAGGCAACAATATGGTTTATCAAATTTATTTACGTTATTCCTTCAACTGAACATAACACACGCACAAAATAAGAAAGAACTTGTCGGAACCCATGTTTAAGAAGATCGAAACTCATGTTGAGAGTTAGTTAGGGAACAAAATTTGTGTTTACCTTTTTCTGAATTTTGTTATTATCTTTGTTATTTATGTTTTTATTAACCATGATCATCTCGTGACTGATCGTGGTAAGAAAACAAAGAAAATCTTACGTCAAAAATGCGGTCAAAAGAACCAGAACCTGTATTTCGTCTGGTTATAAAATGATTAAAGTCTGTTTTAGTGAACTCTCCTTTTCTCCTTAAATGGAAGTTCTACGATGGCGTTAAATCGCTGTTATAGACTAGTGGTGGACCTGTTTTAGAGTTATCCTCACTTGACCCCGGAACACGACATAGTCGAAGATGTAAAAAAGACACAACAATATATAATTTTTTAAATGGAAGGTGTGCATTTCTAGTTGGCTAATATTAATGGCACTATGGCAGGTGGGGAATTGGGATTTTTTTTTGTTGAGAGAAGTCAAAATCATGCATATTTATTTGATGATTGTTATAGTATTGTTTTGGGACTTTTTTCATCGATTAATTAAGTTATTTTTTTATTATTTTTTTTAATTAAAAGGATGGATTTAGGTGTGGACTATAATCTTACCATCAATTTTTGTTAACACCTTATGTCGTTAAACATTTCTTCTACCGGAGATCGAATTGAGATTAAGAACACAGTCAAACAAATCCATACGTTTAAATTAGTAGCCTACCATAACCGGTGGTATATATTAAGTTATTTATTGTAATACAAACGTTTTGAAAGTACGATAATTGTAGAGGTCACGAAAGGAATGTAAATGAAGAGCATCTTTATGAGAATTACTCTTTCAGTATTAAAATATTATAAGAGAAAAAATAAAATAAATAAAAAGAGAAAAAAGTTAGAACTAGTTTTTATTTTTAAGTTTCTAAAATATTTTTGAGATTTTTGAGACATATCTTCTTATATGAGTGGCTCAATTATTTTCTAATTAATTAATATTATTATAATACTAATATTTTATTGTTTAAAAATTCATTTTCTCTTCATTTGAAATACTCTAAAATTTTCTATTATTTTTAAAAAAAAATTTACTCAAAATTGGGGAAAAAATCTATAAGGAGACAGCAGAATTAATAAGGTTTGGTAGAAAGAGAAATCCTAAATTATATTTTAAAATTCTAAAATTTGTACCTTTTACAATTTAAATAATATTATTTTCCCTTTATTTTAAAGTTATTTTTTTATTTTCACAATAATACTTCAAATTTATAGGTTTATAATTATAACAAAATATTATGAATTTTATTATCATAATTTTATAATGTCTTGTAAACATTGAAAGAAATTGGGTTAATTTATAATTTTTATAAATAAAAGTATTAATACTAAAATAAAAATATTTTTAAATATTTCTTTTTAGAAAAAATCGAAAAATACATGAGAAAGAACTATAGATCTATTTTAGAGTTTTTCTATTTTTAAAAAGAATATAAAATAATACATTGGAAATGGTCATAGCTTGGTTTGGAGGTGGAGCTGAGTTTAATCTTCTAATGATCAAAATTCTAAAAAATAATTTCAAACATTTATATAAAAGATGATTATAAAAAAGTGAAACCACTAAATAACGTAACACAGTTTATGATGTTCTTTTCTTTCATATGACGATTTGTATTACTAAATAAACGTTCATTACAACGGTAAAACCCCCATCAAAACAAACAGATCCAAAAGATCAAGGGGACAACATAAAACACTTATTAAAAAAGTAATTGCAAACTTCCAGCAATTGGAAGCTGTTCTAAAGAATTAAACAGATGTAATGAAACTTTTACTTATCCGACATAGCCTCAATGACTAATCACCATCTATAATTGATAACGTTCATCAACCGTCATACTTTTAGCAATAAAAAAGCACCTCAGCTTGCTTTTGGACCTTCAGAAGATAACTTCCACTCACTAAAAAATCAAAACTCGCTTAATTTCCAGAGCATGAAAAGCGAAACAAGGCCTAGGGAAACACAACACAATCAAATGACTTGCCATACTCTCTATAGCCCATACCAAATTTTATTAGTTTTTGGTGTTCTTTAAGTAAAGAATTTATCCCCTGGGCATTCCTCAAACCCCAAGAACCTCCTCCCACTTTATTATTTTTTGACCAAAACACCCAATGTTACATTTTAACCATGATTCTAAATATCTATTCTAACTTATTCTGTAGCCGGAGCCCCTGAATTTATTCACAATCTGTAAATGTTTAGAGAAATACTACTCTCTCTGTTTTCGAAAGATAAATATTTTTAAAAATATCTTAGATTTCAAAAAGATATTTTTAAGTTTTATATGCATTTTTTATTAATTATTAATGATAAATTTTAAACTTCTAGAAAAATAATTAAAATTTTTGAATTATTATTAGTTTAAAGTTATTGAAAAATATTCATTATAGAAAATGAAAAATTTATTATTAAATTTTAATGTGTTTTCTTAATATGTGTAAAAACACATTAACATTCATCTTTTAGAAATAGATGATTATTAATTAACATCATCGTCAAAGCATCTCCAATATCACTTCTTTTTTTGCCTTCAAACTCTATATTAAAGTAAAATAATTTTGAATAACATTTTATATTCTATAACTCTAAAAAATTATTTCAAATTTCGAGTAATTTTTAGATTTCTCTATTTTTAGAATTATAATTTTTTATTTATAAAATAATCATTTAATTTTGATATATTTTTATTCTATACTCAAACAAATTATACATTTTAGTGTTATATACTTAAAAAGATTACAATAATAATAATTAATTTTATATTTAAAGAATATTAATTTTTAATAAACAACAATGATAATATATATAATTAAAGATAAAAGATCTCATTTCTCACTTTAAAATAGTTTAATTAATTACTTGTGGGAGAAGTATAGTAATATCTATTCTTAAAAAAAAGTATTTGATATTCAATTTTTATGTAAGGAAATTTTTTTCGATAAATATATTTAATTTTAGTAAAATCAAAAGTTTTCTAGTTTTTGCCTAAAAAATAAATGGAGAAAATTAATATATTTTAAAAATATAAAATCATATAAAATAATATTTAATTCAAATAGAATTGACTATTAGAATAAAATTCTTCTTTATTTTTAGAGAACTCTGAGAAAATTAATATATTTTAAAAATATAAGATCATATAAAAAATAATAGTTAATTTAAATAGAGTTGACTATTATAATAAAATTCTTCTCTATTTATAGAGAACATTATTTTTGGAGTAAAAAATAGAGTAAACCATTAGAAATGGTCTTAACCACCTTTATCAAATTAATTGACAAGAAATATTTTCCTTTGAACAAGAATTTTTTTCTACTTATCAATATGATCAACAAAATCTATGTAAAACATGTAGTTTATGATTTTCTAACAATTACTCAATCTTGTTGACAAAAATAAAAATAAATTTTGGCTTAATTATTTTTAAAATTTAAAATTTAATTATATAATTTTATTAAAATATTAATGTATTTTTTAATAAAATTTCATTTTTTCCATTGTAAATGCTCTAAAACTCCTCTATATTAGATACACAAATGATACAAGGTTGCAACATAATTTATAATAAAAATGATATTTAAAATCTCTAATTTTTTTTGCTTTTTACAATTAAAATAACATAATCTATCTTAATTTTGTTGTTGGAAATATCTGAACTGAGTATAAACAAATTGATCGCATATTTTCATTTCTCTGTATTCAGCTTTTATTATGTTTTATTAATTTTAAAAAAATATATATCTGTTTTTGACATTAGAAACTATTGCTCGATTTATAAAACACTAAAATAATATTTCTAATTTACAGATAAAAAAATATAAATTGTATTTTATTTAGTGGTTTCACTTTTCTATTTTCTATCATATTTTATATAATATTGAAATTTTAAAAAAATTATCTTTAAAATCAGACATTAGTTAGTTAAGTATAATTTCTTCTTTTTTCTTACAACGAAACTCTATATTATTAAGTTATCAGAAAAAGACTCTTCTCTAAAAAGAGTAAAAAGAGTAAGAGGATTTTGTTTTTCATGTAAACTAATGTGCAGATTATGTCGTGACATAGTCATCTTTTGATCATTAATGGAACTTAGGTTGATACAATGATACTTATAGAGTTTTTTTTTTTGGTTCTTTTACTTACAGAGTTTTATTTGAACTTGGTTAGAGTTTCGGGCCGGGTTACCAAGTGATAAAATGGATAAATTGTTCGATTGTCGTTTTTGCAGGATCCAAATGCTGAGTAAGATGTGGTACGTATACACCTAACTCACCTAAACACATGTTATATAATAATAGGTGCTTTTGATCGTGGACCAGGATGTATGTGACATCCCTTATGAAATTATTTATTTTTAATCTATATTTGATTAGATTTAGTGTAATAATTAGTAAAATCTACTCTTTGAGACCTTTAAAATTGTGTCTGAAACTCCAAACGCACCTCCACAAATATATAATATATAATATTTTCTATATTATATTATTATTATTCTTTGATCTTGATAAAAATTATTATTTGAGACTTTATTTGTTTGGAGGTTGCTGTCATATGTGACAAAAATTTGTAACTAACGACCGTAATTATATATCGTTTAAAATTATTCATTTTACAATAACATTAATCACTGCAATCTTTTTTTTATTACAAAAATTTTAGTTGCAATACTGAAAACATCAGCTATTGAAAATTTAAATCATAAATACAATTTATTGTGGAACAACAATAACCAACGGAATAATATTTAATCATAAAGGCTGATAGTAAACATTAACAACCTTTAAATGAACAGATCCTAACTCGGCAATTAGATACTTTATCAATTGTGTAATTACATTTGCTTAAATAGCAAATACAATTGCAAAATGATGTTTTATAATGATCGTAACTTCAGTCAAATGTGATTAGAAGTGTGTTCGCTATGTTCCCCCAAACATTTAAAGGTATCTTCTTACTTTATTTAAACTTAAGTTCAGGCCTGCTTATGTTAATGAATCAAAATAATTTATTTAAAGTTGTATGACTTTCGAAACATATAACAACTCTACATTATAAGTTTAAATGGTATTAATTAGTATGTTAACTTTTTTTTTTCCTCAAAAGTAAGAGTAGACATTTACATCCGCCACTTAATGTGGAGTATATCGGAAAATAGAGAACACTTAAAAAGGTTGTTTATAGACTAAATCAAATTTTGTTTTCATCTTTTGAATCACGACGAATCAGTTCATTATCCCAATTAATTTTAATGCGGTAATGCCTGTTCTTTCTGATGGATATAGTAACCTTGAGTCATTTATCTGAGTGTAAACTGACCTAAATTTAAGGCTGATGCTTTTCAAGTTTTAGCCCAAAGCTGACCCTCGTTACATTTTTAGGTTAGTGTAATGATGTTTTTGCAACGACATTCAAACATTTTTTTTTTTGGTTGTATATGAATAAAAACTTCAAGAAATTGTTTTTTCCCCCAAAAATTGGCTTTAATTTTTTTTTCGACCATCCTTAATATAGACAAGACTTGAGCTACCGTCGTCAAAAAAAAAAAAAGACAAGACTAGCTACCATGTGACGTTTTATTCTTTTAGCCAACAATCATACACCAGTTGAAACCTACATTTCACCATTTGTTGATAGAAAAGATTATAGTATTTATTTTTTTATGTTTTTCTGTTTTGACCAAAGTTTCGTATTAAGAACAAATGGAAAAATTTATAGCATTTTAAAATACCAACAAAATCAACTGTAGACGATAAACATGCAAAGTAATTAATTTACAATTCATAACAAACAAATACCAGAAAATAGAAAATCACCATTGAAAACCCAGAAAACACATGCTATATTTCAAAGAAAAATGCAAATGAAGTTAAACTTAAATTAAAAATGGCAACAAAAATAGAAAAAAAACTGATAAAAATTAACATGAATAAGAAAAATAAAGGTAAACTTTTATACTCAGAAAAGTAAAATAATTCACAATTTTGTAATAATGTGTGTTTTAAAATTTAGAGATTTTAAGTTTTGCTAACAATTTTAATTTTATATAAATATATTATATAATTTAAATATTTTCTGAGAATGTAAAATATCTTTTATTAATTTTTATTTTTCTATTTTATTATTTATATGAAAATATCTTTGTGGAAGTTATAATTTGAGATGTGTTGAGTTTTATTTTAAGTAACAATGATACTATATAATTTATTCTATTACTTTATTAAATTTTCTTTTGTTTTAGTATTATTATAATTGATTTGACTTTTTATATAATTATAATTATATATTTTTAAAATTACAATATGATAATCCATCTATTAAACTAATAGTCTTTTTATTATTTTAATGATTTTATAATAAAATTTGGTTAATTAATCTTCTTAAACCTGTTAGTCAACATGTTTTATAACTATCTAACTATTTTACATATTTTAATATAATAAAATGGAAAAAGGTATAATTCTAAAAATATAAACTCGACTCATTATATGACTAATATATATATACATATATAGATTAATTTTAATTTATTAATGAAATCAGTTCAGAAAATACTAAAATATATATATTAATGTATAGTTACTGATTTTTTTATTTACTAAAATAGATGATGTATTAAATTATTATTTATTATTTGATTTAATATCTAATATATTTTATTTTTATCATTTTCAATTAATTAGGATAGTGGAGTTCATTATTTTTATTAAAAAAATTTGTAATGTTTTTCTTAGTTGGCAAATGGGAGATTAATCTTCTAATATTTTATTAAAAGAAAAACGTACATTCTAACTTATTTTAGAATTAGTTCCCTGAAACATTTTCTCAAAAAATACAATCTGCATTTAAGAAAACATAAAAAAAACATGAAAATAAAAAGATAAAGAGAAGGTATAATTTACCAAAACATCTGCAAAACGATTTGCTTTTTGATACATATGTAAAACTCGGATTATCCAGTCTTTTTATATGAAGACATGACATAACTGTACTATAAGAAAGACAAATGGTGAGTCTTTCCTATCCTTATCTTAAGGAATCCAATCATAATTTCTGAGTCCACTTCTAATTCAAAACATGTTACTCTCTTCTCCCAAACCAAGACCAGACCATAATAGACCCCTCCCCACCCACAACTCAGCCAAGTGCATCAAGTATCGACTAATATTTAAAGACAAACCTCTAAACTACTAGCCTTCAATATTCCTGAGAACTCCACCTATTTTAACTGATCCTGGATTACCCTTAGATGTGTCGTCTGTATTAAATTAGTTCGTTTGAGGAGATACCCACCCAATCATTCTTTCCTCTCTACTAATTCTTAAGCCCTTCTTCAAATCTGCATGAACTTAAGTTACCATCTTTGTTGTTTCCTTAATAAAACGAATACGATCTTTCCAAATTTTATAATCACCAAAAATTTCTATATTTCCATTTCCAACTCCACAAACTAGCTAGAGCAAATATCATAGAACACAAGCTATCCTCTCTTTGTCTATTATTCCCCAAGTATTCATATAACCATTCTAGAAGAAGCTTTTCGAAAAATGTGTCAAGACTACCCAAGATCAAATCCCTGTCACAACTGGATAATCATGCAGTATATGAATGACTGTTTCAACTCCCTTTTTACAGACTTGAAAAATATCAGTTTATCCAAAGTCTTCAAAACTTCATATAATTCGTCATGATCACTTGATTCTCTACTAGCCAAATGAAAGTTAACCAAACTACAATGACATTCTTCAATACACATGGTGTTTGGGTAGATTTTTAATAATTATTTTGTTTGAAAACATGTTTAATAAAAATAATATTATATTACATAATTATTTTTAATCATCATGTAGAAAAACTATTAAACTACAATGACATTCATTGTAAACACACAAATGAATGTAAAAGCATCTCCAATGGTATTCTATTTTTGCTTCTAAACTCTATATTTCGAGTAAAATCATCTCTAATAGCACTCTATATTATAATTTAAAAATAGAAAACTCAAAAAATTACTCCAAAATTTGGAATAATTTTTAGAATTCTCTATTTTTAGAGTTATTCTTTTTTATTTATAAAATAATCCTTTAATTTTGATATAATTTTATTTTACACTCAAACAAAATTATACATTTTAGTTTTATACTTAAAAAGATTATAATAATTAGTTTTATATTTAAAAAATATTAATTTCAATAAACAATAATGATAAGATATAAAATTAAAAATAAAAAATCTCATTTCTCACTTTGAAATGCTTTAATTGATTATTTGTGGGAGAAGTATACTAATGTCTATTCTTAAAAAATGTATTTGATATTCAATTTCTTTGATGTAAGGAATTTTGTTTCAATTTAATATATTTAATTTTAATAAAATTAAAATTTTATCTACTTTTTGCCTACAAAATAAAATGAATAGAGAAAATTAATATATTTTAAAAATATAAGATCAAATAACAAAATAATAGTTAATAAAAATAAAGTTCACTATTGGAATAAAACTCATCTCTATTTTTAGAGTAAAAAATAGAGTAAACTATTGGAGATGGTCTAAAGTTTTTTTCAGAACTGATCTTATTATAATAATATAAATAGATATTTCAATCATAACTCTCAATTTTTCAAAATATAGTAGAAACTCTATAAATTAATAATATTGAAATATTAATTTTTCTGTTAATTTAGAAAACTATTAATTTATAAAGATATTAATTAATTTTTCAATGCACCATTATTATTTTTAGTTGAAAAAAAAAAGAGCAAATTAATTAATTAAGTTATTAATTTATGAAGTTTCTACCGAGTAATATATACAATTATTATTTTATAATTAATTTATAGAGTTTCTAGTTAATTTATAGAGTTCTAGTGTATATGAAATCTAATCACTTGATTTTCTCTGCTAAAACATTTGATACGAATCGGTATTGGGCAACCACTACCTCGTCATCATTGAGTCTCAAAATCTTTTACTTTTTCTTCTCTGTGGAGACCATTATTGTTTTCTGTATAAATTTAGACTCGTTCTTTTGAATCGACAGATATATAAAGGATTCGATTCGATCTACTTACTTTTTTCCAAACGCCATCTGTATTAACTCCCCTAGTTTTTGTGGTCCGGAGGCAGGGGGTACCACTTACCACAATAGTCGGATTCTAATTACCAGTATTATCACAAATGTGTTAACAGACACGTGCCAATATATTCGAAGTTAGTTAAACTTTAACTATACATACCAAACTACACGTGGAGGAAAAAGGCATTAAAATCCAAGAAGAACAAACTAGTTTCTCGTCATCATGCGCCCGACATTGCTATTAGTTACCAAATCAACCACACATAGTCCTTCATAAATTGATAACGTTTGTCCATTTTTGTTATTTTATCATGGATGGTAAGCGAGTAATCTAATTATCTGATATTTTAAGGTGTCAATCGCTTATTAGACCATTCGAACGACTAATTTAGTAATTTATAATATTAGATTCAAAAGTTATGCGAATCTATATTTTGGGTATCCGCGGTAAATCTTAGGTATTGCTGTACCAGTGGTCCATTTGTTGACATTTCAATCTCAATATATTAATATACTTGACCTGTATTCGAACGAGTATTCATTTCTAATATCAGATTCAAAATTTATGGACATCCCATATTTTGAGTATCCGCGGTAAATCTTAGGTATGGCTGTACCAGCGGTCCATTTGTTTTTTATTTTTTTCGAGCGGTCCATTTGTTGACAGAGTAGTCGAACGAAATTGAGAGGGTGTCCTATTACGAAATTAGAAATATATTTCTAATATTATACAATACTATAACTTTTTTTTTTGTTTTCGACAATACTAGAACTTTTTTTTATTTGCATAATTGTAAAAAAAACAATTATTTTTTTCTTTAAATAAATGTGGACTTATTATTTAGAACGGCAGATATAAATCTCAATTCTACAAATAAAAAAATAAGTGGTAGTATTGTATAATACTAGAAATAATTTATAATCTCGTAATAGGATACCCTATCACTTTCGTTCGACTACTCCTGTCCGGAGTATATGATAGTGTAGCTGCTCGTATTTGTACCCGGACGTTCAGGGTAGTTTAGTAGTTACTATGCGTGTGCGTCTATCCCCAAAACCAATATTGAATTCTGTAAGGAATAAAAATAATATTTATTTTAGAACGTTACAAGATTTTAATATCATACTATTATAACTTTGAATATCACAACCATCTAAATCATTTTGGAGCGATTGTATAGATATGATTTATCGCATCACATGTTATCAATGCGCAGCAATCAATTTCTTAATTAACATCAAAGGTCGCGCTTGATAGAATGATGGGGACGACGGCTTTCCGTAAAATCCCTATCAAGCATCCACGCATTGCCCTACGATAGCAGAGTAGTTAATACTGACTGGTGATAATATCAAACAGTTAATGTCTCAGTTAAACAAAATGATTATTGTTCAATTCTACCAACTTTATAGAAGTTAATAAAAACCAAAGTCAACTAGCTATCTTTGTTAGTTATTTTTTTTTATTCTCTTTGACATCATCGTTGTTAGTTATCAATATGATCAATTTAGTTACACACGTTTTTTCTCTGCAATTTGTTTACTTTACTTTTTAGTTTTTCTTTGCTCAGTCTTCTAACGCTGGTCAATTTTTTGAAGAAATTCCACATTCTATTGTTTTATACTGTAAAAAGAATTACAGCTTGTTATGTTTATACCTATCCCACCCCGGAGTTAATTATCGTGCTCTTAAAGTCTTTTTTCACGATCGTGCTCTTAAAGTCTCACAGTCCATTTTCAAAAGGAGACAGAAGCGCACACACGTATTTTCCAATACATAATTTTTTTCTATATTATTAGGACAGCAAATTTTTCAATACACACTTGTATTACAT
This sequence comes from Sisymbrium altissimum, assembly GCA_900406495.1. Classification (NCBI taxonomy): domain Eukaryota; kingdom Viridiplantae; phylum Streptophyta; class Magnoliopsida; order Brassicales; family Brassicaceae; genus Sisymbrium; species Sisymbrium altissimum. The sequence goes on along the minus strand of OVBI01001431.1, from coordinate 5,716 downwards.
TAGGCGTCAAATCCTTATATATACACACAAAAAGGCCTTATTTCTCTTATCTTCATGTAGAATATCTGAGAAATCTCACATCTCCACTCACTTTTCTCCTCGATCCTTTATAAAAAAACAAACGCTTTTTACATCTCCACTCAATTTCCTCCTCAGCCTTTTACATAACCAAAAGCTATTTTTGTTTTTTTACTTTTGTTTTTGAAAACGTAATGGATGCATCAAATGAAACAACGGGGACAACCGACCTGCGGCAACCGTTGGTGGATCAAAAGCCTCCGTCGGACGTCGGACTCGAGAGCGTTTTAACGGAGAGTAGCATTCCTTACCGGAGGCGCGTGTACTTAGGCGCGTGTATAGAAATGAAAATACTTTTCCGGTTGGCACTCCCGGCGATACTCGTCTATATTGTAAACAGCGGAATGAGTATCTCTGCACGAATCTTTTCTGGACATATCGGCAGTCAGGAACTAGCCGCTACGTCTCTCGGAAACAGCTGCTTCAGTCTCGTCTACGGCCTCATGGTACGTTGACTTTTTTTTATGTATGGAGTCGTGGGCACATGTTGATGTTATTAAATACTATTAAAGTTGGAAATCTCTCGCATTTTTAGGAGGGAAATCGGTGAAGTTATTGATTAGGAAGTACTATTTAGTTATTTACCCTCGTTCGACGTGTTAACATTAAAGTTTTAGGAGAAAGAGTGTCTCAATTCCGTGAAGGATTACAGCCTGTAAGGCTGTAACGATTTATTCTGCTTTTCATATTCGTATTTTTTTACTTCATTTTTTTCCTTATAGATTTTTCATCATTCCCGACAAATCTGAAAATAATAATATTTTAAACAACTATAAAAAAAACAAATACATTTATTAATTCTCACCGTTTAATAATCCTGTGCCATTGGGTTAAGGATTACAGTCGGTGACGATGCTTTTCTTATATCCTATATCCTTTCTTTAGTATTTTTTACCATCTAATGATTTTTGTAGTTGCTCTCTGTGTTCTTTTATATAAAATGTTTCCGAAAGAAATTTCATTTTTATTATATACTATTATACATTATGACTATTTATATGTTGTAGTATTATTCTTTTTGGTGGGATTTAATGAAGTGTTAACCAAAAAAATTATATAAAAGTTAAAACCATTAAGACGTTTTTTAAATTCCCACCTTTTTAGTTAAAAATCTTGTAAAATAGAATAGAGATAGTATACAGTATAAACAAGTATTTGACCAGAAAAATGTCATTTGAAGAACTGAATAAAAGATAAAATAAAGGAATATTTGTTCTCATTTGTACGTTAGTCATTAATTCCTTAAAATACAGTGGAATTGTAAGAGATATATATATATATATATATATATATATATATAATTGACAAAAATTTGAGAAGCAAAAAAATCATCTGAATTCTCTTCCTATATGTGGTCACCAATTGAAGTCCAAATGGAATTGAATTATTATTAATTCGGTAAGATATTGAATTGTTATTCTTAGTATGGAAACACCGCACGGCTTTTTAATGGTTGATGGTCACGATTTTTGTCATTATGCTGAATAATTCTTTGTTTCGTGAAACTTGAGAAGCATGTCCTAACGAAATAATAAGTTAAGGAAATTTCATGAGTATTGAAAATTATTATTTATTATGCTTTAAACTAAAGCTGTTTGTTAACAATAAAACTGAACTGAGCAACTCAACATTCTTAGGATCAAAACTTCAGACTATGCAGCTACTTCCATAAAAACATAATCCCCAACAGTCTCATCAAATGAAAACCACTATGGTAAACAATTTTTTTTCTTTTAATACATACACATATTTTGGAGTACGCAAGAGACTACTCTTTCACTTTACTATTATAACGTGCAATGACTTTATACCCTGTAACGATTTTAAAGTGGGGTTTTGCTTGATAAAATGTGTCTCGTACAATATATATTTGGTAAGTTTATTTTATAAGTTTTTGCTCTGAAAGTTCTCGTATAGATATTGTTAGGAATAGCAGTCAAACATGTACGATTATCTTTTGCATTTTAGTGTATCATTGTGCTTTTTTTTAACTCGCTCGTGGCCTCGGTCATTTTTTCGTAATCTTATAAAGACCCGTGGATTAATAATAGTACTGCTACTACTATAAAAAGACATCGTAACAAATGATTTGATTTGGAGCTTATGGAAAAAATACACAAATTGTGAAAATAATGAACTACTGCTTGGCAAATTTTTTTATCCTGAAGTTATCGTTTACAAATTACAGCATACCATATTACTATCGGAAAAAAATATTTCTTACTGTGTAAAAGTTTCTTACCTTTTTCTTGCCAGGGCTGTCGATCGTTTGTATATATATTTCTTAGTCTAATTTACCATTTTAACTTTGTTTTTACAGTTAGGTATGGGAAGTGCAGTCGAGACTCTATGTGGACAAGCATACGGAGCCAACCGTTACGATATGCTTGGGATCTATCTCCAAAGAGCAACGATCGTACTCGCTCTGGTTGGTTTGCCCATGACACTACTATACACCTTTTCGTATCCGATTCTAGTCTTGTTAGGCGAGCCCAAAAGCGTGTCGTACATGGCTTCCTTTTACATCGCTGGGCTTATCCCTCAAATCTTCGCTTACGCCATCAACTTCACGGCCCAGAAGTTTCTACAGGCCCAAAGCGTGGTGATCCCCAGCGCGTTCATCTCAGCCGCCGCCCTCATCTTCCAGATCTCGTTAACGTGGATCGCCGTTTACGTGATGGGCTTAGGCCTTATGGGCATTGCCTATGTCCTGACTATCTCTTGGTGGGTAATAGTTGTAGCTCAGTGTTTGTATATTACGAGTAGTCAAAGGTTCAGACACACGTGGACTGGTCTTAGCTGGAGATCGTTCCAAGGTCTTTGGAGCTTTTTCAAACTCTCCGCTGGTTCCGCTGTTATGATCTGTCTGGAAATGTGGTATTCGCAGATTCTTGTTCTTCTCGCTGGTCTGCTTAAAAATCCTGCTCTATCGCTAGATTCCCTCTCCATCTGGTAAGTCCATTATAATTATCTTGATTTTGTCATTTTTTCTTTCAGTATAAAAAACAAAGATAAGGATTTTACCAAAAAAAGAAAAAGAAAGATAAGGACAAGTCACTATTTTTTAGGTTTGTATACACATGGTGACTTTCATACCTACTGCTACCTAATGATGTGAGAGATATAGGGATCCCGAGAGATATACGACCTTTTTATTTATTAATTTAGAAATGATGTGAGAGATGGAGAATGCAAAACTTAAATCACTTATTTTTTCTTTTTCTGATATATATATGAGATAGCTGATGAAACTTAAATTTAACCAGGTACGTATTGAAAACAAGTACGTTTCTGTTCTTTAACATTTTTTTTCTTTTTCTTTTTGCAGTATGTCAATTTCAGCATTATCCTTCATGGTCTCCGTAGGTTTCAATGCGGCTGCAAGGTTAGTATTTACGTTTATTTTAAATTCACTTTGTATTATTAACCAACATTGCTAAAACAAAATCATAAATTGCAAAAAATAAAAAAACCATGACAGTGTACGAACAAGTAATGAGCTCGGAGCAGGAAATCCGAAATCGGCGTTGTTCTCCACATGGATGGTGACTGCTGTTTCATTCGTGATCTCCGTCGCAGAGGCGCTCGTGGTGATGTTGTCACGTGACTACGTCAGCTACATATTCACGGCGGACGCTGAGGTGGCTAATGCCGTCTCTGACCTCTGCCCGTTTCTCGCCGTCACCATCATTCTCAATGGAATCCAGCCAGTCTTGAGCGGTATATACATGCAATTAATTTTTAATTTAAACCGGAGAAAATCAGTGTACGTCGACCGAACCGGGCTAAATAGTACTCGTTTTGGTATTTGTTTGCAGGAGTGGCCGTCGGATGTGGATGGCAATCATTCGTTGCATATGTGAATATTGGTTGTTACTATTTTGTTGGTATTCCCGTTGGCTGTGTTCTCGGCTTCACTTTCAATTTTCAGGCCAAGGTTTGTTTTTTACAATATTTTCTGCATAACGCATGCTTTATTATATCTATATAGTAAAATTAATTTTATGTTATTTTGGTGATAGGGAATATGGACCGGTATGATTGGAGGTACCCTCATGCAAACTCTCATCTTACTTTACGTCACGTATCGAACAGATTGGGATAAAGAGGTAAGTGTTACGCGATATCAATTCATATCATACTGTCTTAAAATCATATATTATAAGTTAGGTTCTGAATTGTGTGTCAAAATTATTAAGACTATCATTATACAATGATTCAGGTGGAAAAAGCGAGAAAGCGATTGGATATGTGGGATGATAAGAAGGAGCCTGCTCAAAATTAAACGAGTAATGGATTCAGTGAAAAAAGAAATGTATGTCCAGTAGTAGCTAGCAGTAAAGTTTAATAATACGATATAAAACTAACATATTAATATTACAAAATGCAGGCATAACAAGTGTGGAGGAGAAGTGGAAAACAAAGAACAACAAGTGTTGTCTGTGGAGGAGAAGTGGAAAACAAAGAACAACAAGTGTTGTCTGTGGAGGTGGTTTTGGAACGAAATTCATTTTTTCTTTCATGCATTTGTAGTTATAAACGTGTTATATAAACCTAAACTATTTCACCAGGTTTCTTTTTTTTCTTCGTCGAGAAAAAAAAGTTTTTGGCTACATCTGATGGATGGTTTACTCATTCTGTTAAAAGTAGTTTTCAAATTGTATGATTACTTTTGATGACATTATTCAATTATTTATCCTGGAATCTTGATGTAATACTGAGATCCGGGTGACCACACGTAGTAACTTGAACATCAATGCCGTTCCATACAATTATGTTTCTTAAGAACTAGGATTAAGTTTAGTTTGTTTAAGCCACACTATACCAAATCCCAAATCTAAATCCTGAGATATGGATTCTTCAGATACTCTTTCACTATCATATTAACCAGATAAAGTTGACTGATATTATAGAAAAGCAAATCCTCCGGTAAATTTTTTTTTTTTTTTTTTTTTTTTGTAATAATGATATGTTTTATTGGACAACTTTTCTCAAATCTTCTACTTTTACTTATATAGAGAAAGAATTCAGCTTATTTTCACAATTGTTGTGTATTATTTCTCCACTATTAAACGAAGATACGTGTTGTATTAGACTATTGATGTCCAGACGGATTACCAATGTAGACCCCAATGACAAACTTTAGCAAGTGCCAGGGGAACTCGCCTTATTAATGGAATAGGCCTACAGATGAAAACACACTTGATATCTTTGCAGGGAGGCGTGACGAAGAGCCCACCTCAGTTTTCCGAGACGCCAAGATGTTATGAGAACATATATCAGCCTCTTACAGCGTGACTAGACGGAGAGTGGCACCTAACAAACAAGATTGCATGAGAAAAACAATAGAAGAATCCATCTACATTAATTCAACAAAAACGTTAATCACGCTTACCAGGCACATGGAGCAGAAACCCGGGGGAGATTGCATATAACTCTCCGGAAGACAGATAGGTGATATCAAGAACATTGCGTCCCATTGCTTTTCTTTTAGCACGAAGATGTAATCTAACATCTCCAAATCTTCATACTTTGAACCACGGGAACTGCAATGATTGGTAATTATACTGGTAGTTAAAAACAAATATATATATCTATATATATATATATATATATATATATATATATATATATATAT
>OVBI01001430.1:0-33804 GCA_900406495.1 Sisymbrium altissimum | reverse complement strand
GTTATTATTTTAATTTTGGTCCAATTGAATATTATAGAGCCCAATTTCCCTTATTACCACATAATACTATAAAAATAGATAAAAATATATTATTAACTCCTAAATCCAAAATTTTAAATCTAAATCCAAAATTTTAGAATTTAAACTCTAAAATTTAATCTTTAATCCTTAAACCTTAAACCCAAAATTGTAAATCCTAAATCCAAAACCATAAATCCTAAACCATAAAATATAGTAAATTTTAAACCCAAAACTCAAAATCTTAAATCCTAAACCCTAAATCCTATAATTAACATTTATAGACTATTTTGATGAATTTAATAATATTGGCTATAATTATTTTGTAATATTTTGTGGTAGATTTTGATTGGATAAATAATATGTGTGAAATAAAGAAGTTCTTCTTTAGAAATTAATTAATCCAAGAATTTTTCTCAATATAAAATATAAATTTAATGTTAAAACAAAAAAAATCAAGCAAATTTGTTGAATGGTAGAAGTTTAAGGCAAAATATAATCATCCATATATGAAACAAATATTGAAAAATAAAAGTGATGTTAGAATTGTCTTAATATTTTTTTTTCTTTTCATCCTTAGAAAAGAAAAAAAAAACATAAAACCAATTGGTTTGGTGGTTCAGAAACCATTTGATTACTAAATGAATTTTTTTATACTATCAAATAAAATTAAAACTGAATTAGGCACCAAACCTAATAATTATATAACAATATAATGTTTTTAAAATAAATAAATTTATGAATTAATTTTTATCAGGCAGCCTCTTCTAGTGTATTTATTAAAAAAGTAAAAAAAAAATTCTATAAGTTCTTAGAGTAAGTGTTTACTTGTGTGAATATATAAAACCTTATGGGCCATATATGTGCAACTCAAACTTTTGTTTTATAAATTATTTATGGGGCTTCTTTCACATGTCATATATGTTTGTGCTACTTGTGGTAACCTTAGCCTCAAATCAATCTCTCAGAAGAAACAAACTTTCATAAATTCTCCCTGATTTTTCCAGTAAGAACCAAAGAAAAGAAAAAAAAATGATAAGAGAGAAGAGTCAATGTGGACCAATCATCATCTCCTTCTCTTCCGTTTATTCTCTGCTACACATAACAACAACAACCTTCCTCTTCCTCCATCATATCCTTCACCTGTAAGTTCTCCTTTAAACATTCCCTTTCCTTCTCATCTTTTATCCAATTATTTGAACTCAAATTTACAAAGTCACTCTGTTTCTGAATTCTCAAAAAATATCGAATTTTGTTTAGGATTCTGGTCTATGTATCAGTAGAAACCTAGTAAGAATAGAACAATGGCCGAAGGGAAGTTAGGTGGAGGAAGAACGATAGGGTCAGTGAAAGCCGCCATTAACATGTACGGACAAAGAGCTACTCGAAGTGTCTCTCCTCAGCTAGATTTGCCAGAAGCTAAGGTGAGACCAAAGGTCAAGTCTTTAGATACAAAAGTGTGTGCTTTAAGTTCATAATTGTGCAAAGAATGGTAAAGTTTGGATTTTTATGTTCTCTGTTTTGTGAACAGTCGTCTCCTTCGGTTGCTGAGGACTTGCATAAGTCAGGGAGAGAGCTTGGTATGTACAGAGAGAGCAGAAGAGCTTCTGAGTCTGCAAAGGTGAAAGCGGAAGTTGAACTAAGCAAGGCGAAGAAGACAGTGCAGGAGCTAACTAAACGAATAGAGGAGTCTAATATCAGGTTAATGTCTAGGAAAATGGATGTTGAAGCTGTGAAGAAGGTAAAGATTGATGGAAATGGTAACTATTCTCAAATCATGAGAGAGTTAGAGGATGTGAAGCAAGAACTGAGTAAGCTTAAGCTTGATGTAGCGTATGTTTTGAAAGAGAAGGTTGTGGCAGAGAAGGAAGTAATGGAGTTAGGAGTTAAAATGGAAGAGAATTTGGAGTTGGTTGAGAGGCTTAAGTTAGAGGTTGATGTTGCGAACGAAGAACATGTTTTGGTTGAGTTAGCGAAGATGGAGGCTTTGAAGGAATGTAAAGAGGTGGAAGAGGAGAGAGAGAGAGAGAGGAAGGAGGCAGTTGAGTCATTAGAGAAGAGGAAAAAGAGAATGAAGGAAATGATGAAAGAGATTGAGAGATCAAAGGAGTATGAGAATGTGTTATCTGAGACTTTATTAGACATTGAGATGTTGGAAACTCAGCTAAAGCTTGTTAAGGACATGGAGAGGAAAGTTCAGAGGAATGATAGTATGTCGAGGTCTAAGAACCGTTCTGTCGAAAGAGGGAAGGACACTTTGTCGGTTTTGAAAGAAGTAACGGAAGCAACAGAAGCAAAGAAAGAGGAACTCGCTTCTGTTAAGGCAGAACTCTTTTGTCTCGTCAAGATAATAGATGCGTTGAGGAAAGAACTTGAGGGAGCCAAACAAGAAACATCTCGGTTTGAGAAGGTTATACAAAGGTATGATGCAATGATTGAGAGACTCAATACGAAGCTGCTTATTGGGAAAGATAGATTAGAAGCAGTCTCTGCAGATGAAGAAAGAATCAGCGGTCTAGCTGACAATCTAACTTGTTCGTTCGAGAAGTTAAAGAATGATAAAGAAGCTGCAAAGAAAGAAGAGGTTGATCTTAAAGAAGAAGCAACAATCATCAAGAGTGAGATACAGAAAACCGAAATGGGATTTGGTGGAAAGGAAAAAGAGTTGCTATCCAAGTTAGATGAGCTTGAGAGAGCCAAGAAGGCAGAGGCTTTAGCTCTCAAGAAGCTTGAAACAATGGTAGAGAAAGCAATGGAATCTAGAGAAATGAATTCTCGGAGTAATTCAACAATCACAATCTCAAGATTCGAGTATGAGTATTTGAGTGGACAAGCTCGTCATGCTGAAGAAACTGCAGAGAAGAAAGTGGAAGCGGCAATGGCGTGGGTTGAAGCACTGAAGGCAAGCACTAAGGCTATTCTGATAAAGACGGAAACATTAGAGAGATTGAGTGGAAAGACAATGGTGGAAGAAGAGAGGGCATCGTTTAGGATGCAGAGGTCGCTGTCTATAAAAAGATTGGTCCAGAACGAGATTGAGAAGTTCAAGCAGGAATCAGAGGACACAAGCTTGATCTCTCCTAAGCCGGTAAGGAAATCTGTGAGGCTTAGCGGGAAATTCACTCAGGTTCAGGGAGGTAAGGCGAGAAGATACTCATCAGGGAACCGAGGGACTCCGAGTTACTTTATAATGAAGAAGAAGAAGAAAGTTCCGAACTTGGTCAAATTTTTTAGCCGGAAAAAAGACAAGTCCTCTTTAGAACAATGAGAAGTTTAGTTATCTTGTTGTAGTGACTACTGAGTTTTTTGCTTGCATTTTAAGTTTCACATTGTTGTAACTTGTAATTGGTTTATTCGTTTGTATCTTACTAAATTTGTGTATACTTAGGTGTATAATAAGCATGTTAAACTATTGGTTTTATAAAAGTCTAGTACCCTCATCAAAGTTTTAGTTATTTGGATGTTTGGATCGAGAACAGAATTAGTAGAAAGAAAAAAATAATAGTTGAATTTAAAATCCCAAACCAAAGGTGTCTTCGATTTCTTCATCTTTATTTTTTTTTATTTTTTTTTATTTTATAAAAAGCTTTCAAATTGAATTTTTTATTTATCTTTTATAAAATACAAAACAAATCCAAAAATAAATACAGAAAAAATAAAACTGAAATCCCCTATTGAACCCAATTTTACAATTTAAGAAAAAAGAAAAAAATAGATATAAAATAGTAAATTTAACACTGAAGATCTTCCTTAGAATAAAACAGTTGAAGTCATCCTCGTATTGATTTTTTGTTTTTGAACAGCAACTCGGTTATATAAAAATTAAACTGGGGTTACAAGGGGGCTCTTTACCAAAGAACATAACACACTTGTTACATAAATGAAAGATAAAATATTAAACGGATAGGTTAAACAGTTTAAATCATAAATATAAACTGGAAGCTTCTTCAAAAGGGCTTCTGGAATGATCGGATTGAATCCAATCGATAGTTTTTCTGCCATTGAAGTCATTCGTCGAGATGAGCAGTGGAAGCCGTTGCTGAAAAAGTCATTAAAGAATGGCTGGTGCCCCTGGGAAGCAGAGATCTCGCGTTTGGCGTTGCAGGGGAGTGGGGTGGTGACTGAGGAGGAGAAACTGATTTCATCGAGATACGAAGAAGTCGGAGATCTGGACAAGACACACAGATCGGAAGGTGGAGAGGTAATGGTGAACGAGCTGCCGGATCCAGCAAAGCTAAAGATGGAAAAACTAACTCTGTCCTCATGAGTATCATATATCCCATCGCAAGGTTCACCGGAGAGAGGGCTTGGTCGAAGGGGTGGAGAGGATGGACGATAAAACTAGTAGAAGACAGAGTCAACGACAGAGGAAACACGTGACAGAAACAAGAACCAGAGAAGACCAAGGAGAGAAAGAAAGGGAGAAGAAAGAGAGAGAAGAGAAGGCGACGCCGGCGAGCAACTGCTCCACCGGCGTCGGAGAGTGATGCAAACTTTGTTGCTTCGATAGCAGCGTCAGAGAGAAAACGGCTAGGACGAACTCCTTATTATCACTATTTTGTATTGATAAAAATAGATATAGTCCATATCTATTTAAATACAAACCACACCCGGTGTTTACGCTTCCAACAATGAAAAAAAAAAACTGAAACAATTTAAAGAAATAAACGGATAAGAAAAAGAAAAAGAAAAGTTAATACTTCGGTAATTACTTCCAAACAAAATTATAATGTAAATACTAATTTCAAATAAGAAATAAATAAATAAAAGTAAGCAGTGTAGGTTTAGAAAACTAAAGATATGGATCGATTTTAACGGATTGGGAAAAATGTGAAAAAAAAATACTTAAACCATAGATCGGCATCATCATATTATTATATCGGAAAAATGTTATAAAAAACACGAACATTCAAATTTTGATCATTTAAAACATAAACTTTGATACATAACATTTAAAATATAAAATTTCGTTGATTATTTTTTGATATATTAAGTTTAGTTAACCAAATCAAAATAAACATAACTTTAATTCATTTAAGAGAAATATTAACTGGGGTTAATTCATTTAAGAGAAATATTAACTGGGGTTAATGCATTAATGCATTACTATTATTCGGTTCATTTTGGTATTAAGATTTTCAACTTCATAAAATAAATTTTATTTCAGTTTGGTTGAAAAGTTTTTGGGTTAAAACAAAAATTTTCTATTTATAATCAAAATTTAGTTTATTTTGATTTTAATTTAGTTTATATTTTTGAGATGGTGTAAGTGTGTTTATCTTTGAAGAAAAACTTATGACAAAAGTTAACATAATTAACTAAAATTTAATCAACTACTTTAGTAGATTTAAAAATGATTTTGTTTTTTAAATTCATAAAAAGAAAATGAATTTCAGTGGTTCCATATTATAATTTAGATTCGGTTTGGATTAGATAATTTCAGTTTAAATTTTGTTTGATTGCTTTATTTGCATGTGGTAGAAGAAGACAACCCTGATAGAAATGTTTGGTCATGAGTCTTATGACCCATGAGTCCATGATTTGTGAAAATCACTTCAAGTCTTCAACTTTGTTTTTTTCATGTAATTTGATTATATTTTTCCATGTTAAGTGTTTAACCATATTAAAAAGGGGTTATTGTTTTATGTATTTTAATGAATTTGAAAATCTGAATGAAATCCAATGTTATTAGTTTTATAATTTTATAATCCATGTTAAAATCATGTGTTATTGGTTTTATGATTTATAAATCCTAATTAAAATCATTTGTTATTCAATCATACAGATTTATTTATGAATTTGATTTTATAATGAATTTGAGTGGATTTATTTGTTAAAAATACAAAGAGGGTGTATTGAATATGATATTTAAGAGAAATTGAGGTGATTTGATTTTAAATGAGTTTTTGGGAGATTTTGGGTGAATTAGGAAAGTTGTGGTGATTGTTATTAAACCATTCTAGAATTCCATATAAAACAATGAAATTTGGAGTTTTATTTTTTTTAACAAAGAAATCTCACCAAATCACCTTAGAATCACTACAAACATCCTAAAATCCACTACTTAAAATATTTCCAATAATACTGGATTTTAAAATAAATTCATGTTTAAATAACAATAAATTTGATATTTTAATACAAATCACTTCAAAACTCTTCAAAACATCAATTGAAAACCCCCCCCCCCCCCAAAACTAAAATCTGAATGGAAACTCTCGGATTTGTACATATTTATTATTAAATTTGGAAATAAGAATATTTTACCTAAATTTATAAATTCCATATAAATTTTTAAATTAATAAATGAATAACACCCCTTAAATATTTAAATATACCTCCCCAAACTAGTAAGTCCCAAGATTGCTTTCAGACTCCAAATAAATAATATCTTAAAAGCGTAAATAAAAAAGTCGAACCGAAAATTAAATTGACTCCCACAATAATTTTTTTGGTGGGAGATTTGACTTTAGGATCTTGGAAGCAAAGCGTCAATACACTTCCCCACCACTAAACAACTAGAAACTAGAAAGCTGTTCCTCATTACATTACGTGTGCCCCCTACTGTTCCAATTATCGCCTCAATCGCCGCTACTTCCATCCAAATACAATTCAAAAATATTATATTCTCTTCGAAAATATTCGGTACAAATTTTTCTATTATAGTTTTCTTTTGGTGCGTAAATTATATGAAGCTTCTTCTCTTCAGGAAAAAAACAAAAATCCTTAAATTTTAGAATTGAAAAAGAAATTACAACTGTTGACTTGGAAAACTAGGCCAGTCCAGGGAATAGGAATAGCTAACACTATTGATTAAAGCAGCTTATTCCTTTCTTCTGAGATATTTAGGAGCCAAACTTTACTCAGTTCAGAATTGTTTCTCTCTAGAGATGGCTCAATTATTTCTTCTCATTCTCTGTTTCATTCTAGCCCATTTCATTTCCATAGCTACTTCTCTAAACGATCAGGGTCTTGCTCTTCTTTCCTTTAAGCAATCCCTACAAAACCAGAAAGATTCTGTTTTTACCAACTGGAACTCATCAGATTCAAACCCTTGCTCTTGGCAAGGCATTACATGTAATGATGATATGAGAGTTGTCTCGATTCATCTTTCCAACAAAAACCTTTCGGGTTCTCTTCATCCTTCCATTGGTTCCCTCTTGTCCCTTCGACACATTAACCTCAGAGACAATGAGTTCCAAGGGAAGTTACCTGTGGAGCTCTTTGGACCAAAAGGACTTCAAAGCTTGGTGCTTTCTGGAAATTCGTTTTCCGGGTTTGTTCCAGAAGATATAGGGAGCTTGAAGAGTTTGATGACTTTGGATCTCTCGGAGAATTCTTTCAACGGTTCCGTCCCTTTGTCTCTTATTCGATGCAAGAAGCTGAAAACACTTGTTCTTAGCAACAATGGTTTCTCTGGAGATCTTCCAACCGGGTTTGGTTCTAACTTGGTTTATCTTCGGACGCTGAATCTTTCTTTCAATCGCTTCTCAGGACCAGTCCCCGAAGATTTAGGAAGTCTGAGGAATCTGAAAGGTACTCTTGATCTTTCTCATAACTCCTTATCAGGTATGATTCCAACTAGCCTTGGAGATCTCCCGGAGCTTCTGTATATCGATCTTTCTTACAACAATCTCAGTGGCCCAATACCTCGATCTAATGTTCTGTTGAACGCCGGTCCAAATGCTTTCCAAGGGAACCCTTTCCTCTGTGGATTACCCATAAAGGTTTCTTGCACCACAAGAAACACACAGATAATTCCTTCTCAACTATATTCAAGAAAAGCCAATCATCATTCTAGATTTTGCATCATCCTTACAGCCATCGGATGCACAACCGCTGGAATCATCTTTCTTGCTTCATTGTTCATCTACTATCTCCGAAAAGAATCCGCGGCTCGTGCATACAAAGAGGAAAACAACCAAACATTTCATTTCGAGGAGAAACTGAAGAAGGCAAAGCAGGAATTTCTCTGTTTCAAGACTGGAAACTCAGAATCCGAAGCGCTAGATGAGAACAAGACTCAGCAAGTTTTCATACCAATGGATCCGGAGATTGAATTTGACCTCGACCAGCTTCTGAAAGCCTCGGCTTTTCTTCTAGGGAAGAGCAGGATAGGGCTTGTCTACAAAGTTGTTCTTGAAAACGGGTTAATGTTAGCCGTTAGAAGATTGGAAGATAAAGGTTGGCTAAGGCTCAAAGAGTTTCTTGCTGATGTTGAAGCAATGGCGAAAATCAAACACCCGAATGTATTGAATCTCCAAGCTTGTTGCTGGTCTCCTGAAGAGAAACTCCTAATCTATGATTACATACCAAATGGCGACCTTGGTTCTGCAATTCAAGGTAAGTTCGAATCAAATCTCGTCAATTCTTGAATGTTAAAGACCATATTTGTTTAAGTTAAGAACGATAGATTCAAGTCTGATCCATACAAGTTATATAACAGGTAGACCAGGTAGCTTGTCATGCAAGCAACTTTCTTGGCCTTTTAGGTTAAGAATATTGAGAGGAATCGCGACAGGATTGACGTACATTCACGAGTTCAGTCCCAAAAGATACGTTCATGGACATATAAACTCCAGCAACATACTTCTCGGACCGAATCTTGAACCGAAAATTTCAGGTTTTGGTTTGGGGCGTATCGTCGACATATCTTCCTCAGAGGTCAGATCGGACCAGATCTCTCCGATGGAGACAAGCTCACCAATCATCTCAAGAGAATCATATTACCAAGCTCCTGAAGCTTCTTCCAAGATGAATAAACCGTCTCAGAAATGGGACGTGTATTCATTCGGTTTAGTGGTACTCGAAATGGTAACCGGGAAATCTCCTGTTATGCAGACGAATAGTTCGGAGACGGATTTGGTTATGTGGGTTGAATCAGCTAGTGAGAGAAACAAACCGGTTTGGTATGTTCTTGACCCGATTTTAGCTCGAGATAGAGATATGGAAGAAAGTATGGCTCAAGTGATCAAGATCGGCTTGGCTTGTGTACAGAAGATCCCAGATAAAAGACCACTCATGAGGAGTGTCTTTGAGAGCTTGGAAAAATTGGTATCTTCGCTTTAAAATAATCAAGTTATCATGTTGAAACTTATGTGATAATTATTACTACTTTTATGTGATTACAGTGAGCTATGTAACAAAATTCAAAGCAAGGAACAGTTAACAAAAATAATCCATTACCGGAGCATGTTCTAATAAGTTATTATTACAAATTATCTGTAATAATCGTAATTATTTGTCTTTTATAGTTGTTGAGCTATGTAATAAAAAGGGAGTCAAGTAGATAAATAACTCAATAAGACAAAAAGGAAGACTGTTCTGATTGAAAATAAACATTTTACAAAAATGCCTTTTTTAAATAAAGCATTAAAAATCCACCCGAACCGGAATCTTAACCGGAGCTTTTCCCATAGGTCAATTTATCACCAATGTCATCGAAATTGAATCCGCCGCCAACTCCAAACCCGTACCCAAACCCGACTCCGATACCGCAACCCACACCGATACCAAATACCACATTGGAATGGTTAATTCCTTCAGAAGCGACTACACCAACCCCGCCGGCGAGACCGATGCCGAGTCCAGCGCCACAGCCTATTCCGCCTCCGATTCCGGGACCTCCGGTTTTGTCTTTGATGTTCTCCATGTGTCTCCGGAGGAATCTGATAACCGGGAACTCGGATTTCCCGATTTTGGCTTCTGGTTTTTTGGTCCAGAGGTTATCTGATCTCATGGTTTTGTGATTGTGGATTTATGAGTGAGAAAACCAGATAAGATTGAGAGCAATTAAGTATAATGCATTTTCCAGGGACCGTATAATACATCTGTGGACAGTATTGTTTACGTCTGTATTGGGCTTTAAACCATTTTAACTGGCCCATTTAGGTATCTACAATCTCGTGTGCTTGTTTAGGTAAACCAAAAATAACTGATTTGTCATTGAGAAATCAAACCATATATTACTATGGTTTAAATGGATTTAGTTTTTTTTTTCATAATCAAAAACCAAAAATTGGAATCGTCTAAACCGAAAAATGAAAATCAATCTAAAACTAATGTTTTTGAAAAAAAACTAAGCGTATATTTTACAATCTAGACCAATTTAAATTTTACTTTCAATATGTATATATATAAATCGAAAAAGCCGATCCAAAATCAAATCCAAAACCGGACTGAACATCCCTATGATAAGTTTATGTATAGTAGATCAAATCTTTTTGGTATAATGTGAGAAAATCTATAGCATTTTCAACAGATTTTACAAGGTTGTCAAAAGCTTCAAACACTATTCCTTAATAAACTTATGAAATGATTTTACCGAAAAAACCAAAACTTGTGAACTGTTTACATTGAGTTTAAAACGAAAATACCACTTCAAGACTTCATAATTGAAACAACCGAAAGATCCTATGATGATTACTAAGAAACGAGTATGTATATAATACTAAACAGTCATAGAAAAGGGTAAGAAAGTAAATTTGGTAGAGTGGTTGGGTTTGAAGGAAGGAAACATTTTCTAGTTAGTTAGCCACAACGATAGATTTTGATTGAAGTATATACATAAGGAAGAAGAGGGACCATATAGTTTGTTAAAGCTGTGTTCTCGAAGCAAACTCACTTGTATTCCTTACCTTACTACTGTCGTTTGCAACGTGAACTTAAACAAAGACATCTAATTATAATTATTTCATCATCAGTTGATTAAATATACTTATTCATGATTGGGCCAACTAAACTTAAAAATTGAATTTCCCATTATTATTCCCCCTTTTTTTTTTTCCTTACAAACATATCACTTCTTCTTTATTGTCCAAATTACAAATCCTTTATTGACAAGCAAAACTTCCCTTCTAACAAACTTTTTGTTTCCATCTAAAATTTCGTGATAACTTTTATTAGTTTTTGTTTGACGTATCTATTGTTGCTCATAGTATATTCATAATATTTTTCCAGAAAATTTGCTAAATGACAAGACTGATAATTTTATTTAAGTTAATGGTAGCTGAAAAAAAGATTTAAGTTCAAATGGGGATTCCATAAGTTGCTAATAGTAAATGATAAAATGGTACGGAAAAACGTTTTGGATGAAACTCCCAGTTAGTACTCTTGTACATAATCTTAATTTTTTTAACAACTGAATAATAACTAAACTCTTGTAAATAATCTTAATTTTTTAACACACTGAATAATAATAGATAAAACACTTTATCACGAATATAGAAGTTCAGTTGTTGTCAACTAATCATACGAAAACATAAATTCTTTTGATGAACACAGAAAAGGGTAAAACATTACATCAAAACATAATGCATCTCGTAACTCTCAATTGAGAAGAGGCAAAAGACTATCCAATGCATGCGTACCAAAATCCATTTTGCCTTTTTATGTAAAATTCCCCCATTACCAATTCTTAATATAATTAAGATTTTCTCCAGTACTATCTAGTGCAACTTCTCATTAATTAACTAGTTTTATGGATAATCGAGCATACTATTGGAACTACTACGGCCGATCAAAATTTTATAGTAACCAAAAAAATTCATCCATGTTATTTGACCGATTAGTACAAGTGGATTAACATTTTATGGTGAATATTGTTACAATCTTACGCTAAAAACCTTCACACCAAACCGAATATTATCCCATTTCCAAACACTAATTTTGTAATTGAAGCTATCTACATTTTCTCTTTAAAAAATAAAAATAAATAATAGTAATTTTCTGTTAAAAAACATCTCTAACGGTTTCTGAAGTAGGCGGGAAAAGTGAAGTAGGTAGAATACTCTTCTGCGCTTTACTTAAACCACATGGGAAGCGGCTAACCAATTAAACACATCCGCTTATCAAATCAGTTCCTCAGATCATCTCCATGTACGGTCTCAATCAAGTAGAGGAATAACCTTCTCGTAGTCTCTCCCGCATACGATTATAACTCTTCTTCCTCCTCACCTCTCTCTCTCGTTCTGTATATATACACATTTACATAGCTTTGATTCATCTTTCTTTCACCGCCTCTTTCTCCTTTTGCTTCTCCATACTTCATCGCTCTTCAGGTACTCTCTCTCTCTATATCGTCTTCTCCGATCAAACCTGAGCATAAACAAACAACTCTTCTTGCAGGAAAGCTCGCAAAAAGAATATGGAGAAAGACACGTCAACGGTAACGGATCTAGCTTGCGTAACGGCGTTAAACTCGCCGCCGCCACCGTTATCACCACAATCTGACAAAAGCAGCAGCAACAACAACAACAAACAACACCAGGAGGATTTCGCCGCAAGCTTCGCGTCGCTATACAACTCGATCTTCCCTAGCTCCTTATCCTTCTCTCCATCACCTCCTTCCTCTTCCTCTCCTCCTCACGAAACTCTCCTCGATGATGATACCACCACTGAGCATCGTCTACGTCAAGCGCGTCTCATCCTCGAGTACGACGAACTCAACGAGCATTACGAGCTTTGCATCTCTCGTCTTCAATCGTTAATGACTGAACTCGACGCGCTTCGCCACGAGAACGACTCGCTTCGTCAGGAAAACGTCGATCTCCTCAAGCTTATACACATCTCTACTTCGTCTTCTTCATCTTCGACGTCCGTCTCTCCACCTGCCGTTCATAACCGCCACAACCGTCAACAGATCTCCGATTTCGGTAGTCATTGTCGTTTCGAGAGGAGGAGTGATCCGGAGAGAAACTCGCTTCCTAAAAGCATCTCCGTTCGCTCTCCGGGATATCTCAAGATGATGAGCCATGGATGTCGTCAAACGAGTCCACTCAGTAACTTCACGAGTCAACTCAGCTCCGACTCGGTAATTCTCACTCCTTAAAAACTTTATTATTATTAATTTGTTTTAATTCGATTTCAGCATTTTAATTATCAGTTCATTTACGTAATAAATTATCCGCCAAAAAAGATTAAACGAAGAAATAAAAAACTGAATTTTCTCAATTTCTTATATATTTTTAAATATTCTATTTATTATTGGTTACAAATCGGTAATTCTCACTCCCTAAAACTTTCTTATTTTAATTTTTAATTTTTAATTAAATTTCAGTATTTTAATTATCAGTTCATTTACGTATCCACCAAAAAGAATAAACGAAGAAATAAAAACTGAATTTCTTATATATATGTTTTTAATATTTTATTTATTATTTTTGTTACAAATTTGTGAAGGTAACGCAAAAGGTGTGTGTACCAACGACTAAAGGAGAGAGAGAAGCGTTGGAGCTTGAGGTGTACCGTCAAGGGATGACGAAGACGGAGCTTTGTAACAAATGGCAAGAGACTGGAGCTTGTCCTTACGGAGATAACTGCCAATTCGCTCATGGAATTGATGAGCTTCGTCCAGTGATAAGGCACCCGCGCTACAAAACCGAGGTTTGCAGGATGATTGTGACTGGAGCCACGTGTCCTTACGGTCACCGTTGCCATTTCCGTCACTCACTTACTGATCAAGAGAGGATGATGCTTCTCACTCACTGATCTGCGAAGAAGGAAAGGTCATTTTACGTAATAAATAATTAGCGGTTTGTACAGATTTGATACTTATAAATATCGTATTTTTTTTCTTTCTGGGGAATTGAATGAAAAGAGGGGAGGGGGGAGAGAAGTGTTTGGATAGGAATAAGGAAAGGGAATGATGTTTAAATAATGGTGATATGGTTAAAGGAATATAATTAGGGATGGATGATGATGAAAAGGAGAAGGAAGAACTTTTCTTTACTTTTAAAATGTTACTTCTTCGGGTAATGTTGCTTGTATTTTCTCGGATAATGCAGGAAAGAACCTGAAATGGATTTTAGAAACTTGTATTGATGAAAGTTTTTAGCTTTTTGCAAAACTATGCAACTTCCTTTCACGTGACTGAGATTCAATCTCCTATGCAACTTTTGTGTTGGTATAGTTTTTGTTGATCTAAACATGGGAAAGGGTTAACTTTGTGTCTGTTGTACATGTGTTAGTTGATCTGCAACTACTGCTTTTGAAATGGATTTTAGATTCAACGAAATGTGGAATTTGTATTGATGGAAGTTTTTAACTTTGTGCAAAACTGTGCAACATTCTTTCAAGTGACTGATTCAATCTTCTGTTCTTTTTGATTTGTTTTGGGGGTTTTACGAACTTTTGTGTTGGTATAGTTTTTGTTGATCTAAACATGGGAAAGGGTTAACTTTGTGTCTGTTGTGCTGTGCATTTGTTAGTTTATCTGCAACTACTTCTTTTGAAATGGATTTTAGATTCAACGAAATGTGGAATTTGTATTGATGAAAGTTTTTAACTTTGTGCAAAACTATGCAACTTTCGTTCAAGTGATCGACTTTAGTGTTCTGTGTTCTGTTTGATTTGTTTTGGGAGTTTTGGTTTCTTGACTTCTTTTCTTATAGTTTTGAATCGTAGTGAAAAAGTACGCATTATGAACTTCTGTGTTGGTATAGTTTTTGTTGATATAAACATGGGAAGGGGATAACTTTGTCTGTTGTGCATGTGTGAGTTTGTAGAGTATCTTTAGTCTAATAACTAGCTGGAAGATACATTATGAGTCTTCAAGGGTAACAAGATCGAGTTGGTTTAGCTTTGCTTTTCAAGGGTAACAAGATCGAGTTAGTTTAGCTTTGCCTTTCAAGGGTAACAAGATCAAGTTAGTTTACCTTTGCCTTTCAAGGGTAACAAGATCGAGTTGGTTTAGCTTTGCCTTTCATTTGGAGGATGTTTTCTTGATAGGTTGAATTTGGTACTAACTAGTAACATCACCAAGATATGGTATATACTTTCTTCTATGTTAGACTGTTTGTGAAACCAAGATGTTGTTTTGATACGAGATAGTAAATGTTGTGCCTTGTTAACAGTCAAATACATGACATTTGGACCATCTTTATTCTAGAATTTTTTTTGCCTAAGCCCCAGATTAGAAGAGTCTTTGGCTAAGGATTCACTCTCCCTGTAGATCCAAGCAAAATTTTAAACAAAGATAGTAGAATCTTGTGTTCACTTTGCTGTTTTAGCTCTAGTGAAGGATTGGAACAACTATACTTAGGAGTGACTCCGTTTACATACATGCATCGGAATTGTGGTCTCCTGAACTTACCGTGTTTCATTTTGAATATGCCTCTGATGTTATCATTTGTAGGAATTTGGAGCTACAATGATGATACGCGTATGCGTGATTGCCAGTGGTTCCATTATATTGTTCGCTTTTATTTTGAGTGTGTTCTTGTACAAAGTGTGTGGCTTTCACGAGCTTTGTATTGGACTTAAGTATCAAATTTCAAAATGAAATCTTATTTCACTCTTTAGGTAGTGAGTTAACTGGAAATTGAATACTCGTTTATACCTCCTCTAAATAATATTTATTGCTTAATATAGTTCTATCTCTAACATAGCATCTCCTGACTCAGTGCAAGTGTGCAACCTCTATGGTTTACATAACGTAATGTCGATGTGATAAGAATCCGACATAGGATATGAAGGGAACAAACTAATGCTTTATATAATGTTGATGCAACCTCACCCACAAGCTAGCTTAGTTTGATATAACCTTGACCAGTGAAGTGTTGCCTTATTGTCCAATTTTACAAGGGACGTAAATTCATCCATTCAGTCCTTGTTCTCTGCGTATACTTGAGCAGTGTGAACTATTGCTTTGGTCTTTAAGCTGTTGTTCTACACTGTTGGCCATTTCTCGATGGTCAGATCGACATAGTATAGTCTCTTTGTTGCCAACAAATTAGTCAAAAATGCATCGCGAAAATGTTTGGGTGGATTTAGAATTTAGAAGTTGAGATCATTTGTTTCCTCATCTTTTCTACATTTCTGTGAATTTCTGTTGCCTGGTTTTTTTTTAGTTTCTGAAATCAACATCATTTCTGATAAAGTCCACACTATGATAGAGTATTAATTATCCATCAAAGTTGGTGAAGTTGTTGGTTTTGCAAGTTGATTTTCTAGGATCTGTCATTTGTTTCTGGTAGTTAAAGACAAACAGATCACAAGTTTGACATAACATCAAATAACTTAGAGCAATTACTGCATGACTGTAGATTTCGAGATGGATTGTATATGTCTTCAATCACTCCTGATGTGTTTGTGAGACCTTGTGGGCTCTCTGGAGCTAGAGTCTGAGCCTGAATGCACACCTAGTTATGCACACAGGCATGGAGTGCTAGATCCAGAGAATTCAAAAGCTTTTGAGAACACAGCAGGAGGCATGTTGTTTTTTTTTCTAACACATCTCGGGGATTGCACTGTGTCCTGTTCTCTCTTTGGTTAAATCACATTGATAGTGCAGTAAAATTGTGTCTATGATTTGCAAGAGAATGTTGTGGCTCAGCAGTGCATCTGAATGTTTTGCCTCAGTCAGCCACGGATAATTTGCCGGTTGATCTGAACATGTTTGAACAAGTATTTCAGTTTCCGTTTCAAGTGGAGCATTTGAATGTGCTGCGGTGCTAAGTTAATGCCTTCTTTTTATTTTACAAACAATATTGGTTTTGATAAAAGTTTGCAACTTGCGAGATGAACGTCTTTGGGCTACTTACGCTATGAATCTTCAAGACTAGACACAATATAGTTGGATTAGCTTTTCCTTTCATTTGGATGATGATTTATGTAATGTTGTTCTCAGTTTGAATTAGATGATAGTAATCACTTCTAGTTATCATGCTCTTCTACGAGATGTGTGGCCTTCACAAGCTATAGCTTTGTTATATTGTTAGTATTTGATTTTACCAAAAAAAACAAACTATTAACCTCTTTAGGAGTCATCTGTTTTGCAGTTTAGGTAGCGAACTTAATGGAAGTTAATGGTCATTAGTGCTTCTTCTAAATAATACTTATTGCTTACATAGTTTGTTGCCTCTAACTTAACATCTTACATCTGGGTGTTACCTCCTGTCTTTCGTTCTCTTAACCTTCTAGATCAAGCGTCGCCTTATTGGGACCAGGGACCAGCAAGGTTAATGCATCCATTCATTTTTTTTGTTCTCTGCGTACTCTTGAGCTTTGAAATATATTACTCTTTGTCATATCTGTAAACTGTTTGTGAGGAGATTATATTACACATTTACACTTATTGCATTTTTTGGATATGGTCTCTATAATGCAAAGAATGAGCCAAAAACAGGAGCTGTGACCGAGATAACGAACTTCCCGTGTGGCTAATTTTTTCAGTTGTTTAGCGATGAATATAGGAACATAGCAGGAGACCTTTTGAAAACTTATTGATTTTCGTATCGACATGGTACCTCAGGGACTGCACTGTGTTCTGTCATCTATCAGGTAGCTTTACTTTTGATCTTACCCCGGTGAAATCACATTAAGTTTTGTAAGATGATATTTTTCTGTGGTTAAACTTATTTTGTTAGGCTCATCAAGAGAATGTTGTGGCGCAGCCATTCAATAATTTGTAACTCATCGTGATTTGAGTTTTAGAGTTATTGTGCTTTGCTATTGTAAATATGCCAATCATCTATAAGCTTTCCTGATCAGAGGATTGATGGAGTTAATCGTGTGTGTGTACACATGCTCTGCATCTAGTCATTTGTTAGGTTTGAGCATTAGTTAATTTTAGTCTTTATTGATTGTATTCAGATCTCGAAAACAGCTCAAAAACAAGATTCTTAGGAATATGTAAAGGCCTGCATGAAGAATAGGAGTTTTCTGCGGGAAAGATGGTGACCGTGAGTTTAGTTTTATCCGACGTAACTGGACCGTGGAGACCTTTAGGTTGTAATTAACGTTTTGAGATCAGAACTGTTTCACTATCCAAAGCTCTACTGCAATGTTGTTACTTATTTTTGAGTAAATGATATTTGGTCATACTTTATATTTTATACATGAAATTGATTTATTGACTATCTAATTCGAGTTTATACATTACATGTCTTAAAAGACCTTCCGATTTTGTTGTAAAAAAAAAAAAAAAATTTGCCGACTTTGCTCGAATGATGAGTTTGATCTTCTTAGCAACAATTTTCTAGGGTATAGTCACATATCGGTGCAGTCTTGTATTACACTCTCTGCTAAATAGAGACCAGCAAAAACGAGTTTTAAGATGGAACGAACTTCCGTCGTGGCGAGAGTAACGGATGCGTCCATAGAAGAGCATCTTGAAACATTGTGCGGGTACTCGTGATATTTATAAACGATGGTCCACAAAGCTTCAAGTATAGCTAGTGGAAGGAAAGAAAGTGAAGAGTAATGGCTATATGTTTGATATGTCAAATCCGTCTGGACTCGATTTGTGTTAGTGTATAATACATATCAGAATACTCCGTAAGTTTCACTATGATATAATGCACACAAATTAAGAAAATCTAATACAGTCGTATCGTATAATCAATGATCAAAACAATAATCAAGTAATTAATCATTTGCAACAAGGACAATTTAAAAGTACTGTACTACTATTTTTTTGCATTCAAAATTTAAAACATCATGGCAAAAACATTTTTGTAATATTGAACGGATTGAGTATTTGAATTTAGATAGATAGCCGTGAAGGGAAACATGAAAGGTTCTTATTCACTTAAAAATTGATTCATATCCACAACACATGCAACAATGATTTACTAGACTCGATAATAATCATAAAAATGATTTACTGGACATATGCGCTATGAGCCAATAAAATCCTTTAAATATATAATCTATACTCCGTCAGCAAAGCTCGATAATTAAAAAAAGAATTGGACCTAAAAATACGATCTTTATATTAAATGTTAAGCATGAAAGAAACTTTAGAAACTGATGGTTTTTAAAATCCATTCAAGGGCTCTTTGAGACCATTGCGTGGAATTTTCCAATCGTTTTATTTGTTCTTTCCCCCAAAAAGATAGATTTGAAGAAACTTCCTTCTATATAAACTGTAACTCTAACCTATTACATAGTGTTTTTTTATAACTATTATGTATATTTCTTGATTATAACAACAATTTACGAGATCAGGATGTGAAGCCTAATGGTTTGTGCTAATGTCGTTCATGTATCCGGGTTCAAAATGATACTGTTTAGTTAATAAAATAAAACCATAACAATTTCCAATGCCAAAGTAATTTACACTTTGAAAAATATTTGAACCTAATAAGCTCTTAAATCACATTCACTATGTATTTAGATCATAGGCACCGAAACTAAAGTTTGATCACCAATCTTTCACTCTAACAACAATTTAGCCTAATCAAAATATCTCTCGTACCAGTTTTGAATATTAGACAGCTCAATAGAGAAACTTAGAGACAATATATAACTTCAAACTAGAACATATGTTCTGTAACAGCATGCAAGTTCAATTTCTCTTGATGAAAACATGTTTAGGGTAAAAATGTGCATTCTTTATAGTTTCAAGTAGAGATTAAGTCACGACAGAAGCAAACGATGGGTTAAGGCAAATAACCGGTGATGACAGAAGCCTAGAGAGCACAAAGGAGTAGGATGCATAGAAGCTGCAAATTGCATCTCATCATCTGTGCTCTCTATCTTCTGTCAACACTATCAAAGCCTCCCAAACCTTAAATATCGACTATTGATTCCCGATTGAAAAAACAATATTGGATACAATAAAAAAAAAAAAAAACCTCTAGTGGATGTCATCAAGATCCCGATGACAAAAAGGACCCAAGTTCGATGATCAATTGTAGTTATAGCTCAAATTTTTTTTATACATTAGAGAAGTATATGATTAGGTGTGTGTATAAGCGTAGAGAAGAAGTACCAAAGGGTTGTTGATGAGATGATGATGAGATTGAAGCCACTATTTATAGACGTACGTACAGAGAGCAGCGAGATGTTTTCTCTTCTCTAATTGCATTGATCTTTTTGTTTCAACAAGTTTGGAATAATATTGTAATTAATTGGGTCCCTTTGGTAGGTATATACGGATTTTTATTCTTGTCATCAATAGAAAATTATTCTTAGTCAACTTTTTTTGGGGACATCTACCTATTTTGCAAAATTGATTTACCTCTTTGGGATAAAAAATGGTCAGGGATATCTTATATTACGTGTGTGACGTCAAAATCACATTACATTATTGATGGAAAATCACATCAAAGGGCTGGGAAGTGGGAAAGGTCAAAAGAAATAAAAACAAAAGAATTTGTTCTTCTAAGAAATTACAATTTTCACCAAAAAGATCACTTGTGTTTAGAATCGAACTCCGAAACATTAACAGCCTTAATTGTTGACAACGAAAAAAATAATCCTTAATCACATCAAGAAAGAGTAAATAACATGATCGTTAATTAAGGAACAAAAAAAACATGATCTTTAAGGCCAAACATTAGAGTTCTAAATTTTATCGAAACAGAAAGTTACTAGACGCTCTTTGCCATAAAATACATATAAGGATCGATTTGGGTCACGACTTGGTATATTTAGAGTGCCACCTTTGAAATGTTCTATTTAAGAATAAATATGAATGAAGGTATTAAAAAAGCAAAGATAGTACGTATAACTATGCGAGTATGCTCTTTGACACTCTTTGTAATGCCAAGAAAAAAACAAAATATCTACGTTGAAGACGAAGAAGATGATCATATCTAGGTTATTAGAAAAGAAGATGATCAAATCTTTTAAAGATACCCACCCAAAATGGAATAAAGACATGAAGCCCATTCACAATTTTTTTATTCTTCGATACTCCTTTTGGCAACAATTTCCTCAAATTCTCTGTTTTCTCAAGTCCCTATGAGACCATCAATCAATTGACAAGGTACTTGAGATGCTTTTTCTGTCATTACAAAATTCCGTTTAGCTAAGATAGATACATTTACAGTTTTATGTGGACTTATCATAATGGGATCTGATCTTTACATGAAAAGTTAAATACAATTATGGTTTTTGGATTAAGTTCCATGTTTCAGCAATTCTTCAATTTATTCGGTTATTCAATTTCCATCATTTCTAATTTTTGCATAAGTCTTCACTACAAATTAACAGGAGCAAAATGGAACAATTTTCTAACGGATAATAATCGTAAAAAAATTATAATAAAATTCCAACAATATATTAGGTGTAAAACATTTATCAGAAAATTGTGGGTTTTTCTGATAGTTAGGGTGAAGAATCTAAAAAAAATTAATCAAATATAACCGAAAATTAATTATTAATAAATTTTTAGAAATAATTGGATAGAAATTAAAAAATTTAGACACAAACTAGTTTTCAGCATATACAATTTTAATTCCTAACAACGTAAATATTTTATCATCATTGAACCTGAATATAACATTACGCGCTAATTATCTCTTTTAATCTCATACACTGTGCCACATCATTAAACACATATATCTGAGGGTCTTCTTTTTCATCTCACCTAAACGTAAAACAAAATAGAAACAAGTGTAACCTATAAGATCTTCATGATGTTCGGCACAAGACTAATCAAAATGTATTTCTCCGACATCAGTTGGTTATTTTCTCGTCAGAAAATATCGTCTTAATATATATATATATATATATATATATATATGAGTTTTACAAGTAGAATACAAAAATCCATTGATTTTTCATGTGTCATGTCTGAATTATGAGTTTGGTAACTTCACCGACAACAAAAGACGAAAGCAATGATGATGAAGACGATCTCTTTGGTGGGTTGACTTGCCGATTCACTCCCTCTACTCAGCCGGAACACATGTGGTATGTAGTAGATTATCATACGTGTTTTTATACTACATGTCTTTTTACACGTCTAACTAATTAATTAGTGACTATGAGCATATTTGCATGTTTATTTATTTACGTTTATGCTGCTTCATGACTATTTATTTAGTTTTTATGCAATGTGATTTCTTATACATGTAACAAATTAATTAATGAATTGTGAATATATCTATCTTTATGCTACATGTTTTCTTACACGTCTAACAAATTAATTAGTGGGAACCCAACCAAATTCTCGCTCAATAAGTTTGGAAATATCACAGGCTTGAACTGCAACCATTTCCCTTTTACAGATATCGAGACGTTGAAAACCAAACCATGTGTCACACTACACGGTGATATTACAGTTCATATATATATTTATTGCTATACATATAATCAAGCTAAATGGCAATGTCTATAATTACCATGATACGTAAAACTAAAATCATAAATCAACAACTAATATTCTAGTTCAGTAACATTTAATCTATACAAATATTTATAGCATTCAAAATAATCATGTACACTTATATATATTCATGCTAAGTGTTTTTTACACGTCTAAAAAATTAAGTACTAAATTACGAGTGTATTTACATGTTTAATTTTTTATATTATTATTACTTCACATTACTATTTTTTTAATTTTTATGAAACATGTTTTCTTTCATTTGTAAATTAATTAGTAACGTACGTCTAATTTTATATGTTTGTTTGTTTTCGTACTGCTTCCAAATATGAAAACAAGTTCATGTTATATGTTTTATTCAATATTCTCGTTATATTTTATACTAATAAAGCAGTAAAAATATATATATATACATATATTATCAGTCTATACTGATTTGGTTATACGTAACTAATTAACCATTAAACTGAATAGTCGTGCATCTTATAAAATATCCATATATACATAAAATTAGATGTCAATTTTGTTTTTATATTGTTCTTATGTTCAACATGTTGATATGTCTGACGTCTTTATACATTAAGTTTACCAATGTTATGTTTTTAAATAACATGCTAGAAAATGCATTGGTCATAATTATATATATATATATATATTATGCATGTATTATATTACATTTTATATGTAGATTGCAATTTTGCGTTAATATCATCTCTCTTACATCAATCCATCTTATTAAATTACACATTGCACTACCAACTCTCTACTTCCATGAATATCTATACATTTTCTCACTTCTCCATACATTCATTAAATTCGTTTTGTCTTCGATGCATGTAAGCCAGCATTTAATCAACATTTACGCGGCTAACTATCAAATCACTTAGTTATCACTAACTGTAGTTACATTTTTTCTGCACTCGCATTCTTCCGCCAACTTCACTTACACCTTTGGATACCTCACTTTATCCGGTATCTTTATATAATTTTCCTAACTACCTTTTTCTCTCTCCTAAAAAGAAACTTAGTTTTCAAATTTTATTTTTCAGCAAATTCTCTTAAATTTTTAATGAATTCACTAAAAATTAGTTAGAAAATACCATTAATATATCAGTTATTGTAACTATTAAATTCCATCGAAATTGGCAGAAAATGTTTGTGAAACTCATTATAAATTCTTTTTTCTCTTCATTCTAATTATTTCTTTACAAAAAGAAATACACACCAAATATCTATTTCAATTTTTTTTTGAGCAAAATGTCTCTTTCAAATTCTTTTGATTATTTTTGGTCTTGGATGGATAGATATACAAACATAATTCGAAGACAAGAAAAATTATCGAAGTGTTCGTAAAAGTTATTGGTTAATTCTTAATATTTGTGTCAAACTTTTTTAGGAGAGAGTTCATATTAGAATACCATATTTGATATTCATATAGAAAAATTTTCTGGCGAAATTTGGTGTTAAAATTCTTTTCGTAATTGTTGAAAAATGTCCATCAGAAATTCATTAAAAATATATGATAAATTTCCAACAGATTTAATATTTTAACTATATGTTTTTTTCTAATCGATTGATTTTAACACTGATAGTTTAGTTCGTTCAATTATAATATTTCTCAAAATTATTCTCGTAAACTCTATTTTTCTAGATTGGATAATCAATCAAAGAATCAGTTTATATTTCAATTGTGTAATTACAAAAGGACATATGCTAAGTCAATCTTTTTTGGCTCTACAATAAATATTATGATAGAAACTTATGTCTTATGTGGTAGAAACTATAAGTTTAGATATATGGTGAATTTCTTTTTTTTTAAATGAGTTATCATTTTTATTGAAATAGTTTCATGGTAACTTTTTATTGTATAAATTGCAGTATGTATTATTTAAAAAAATAAAGTATAATTAATAATAATCAGTAATAATATTTATTAAAAATTTATTATTGATTGGTTTTAAATTAAAAATCTCTTCATAATATCTTTTATTTTCTTTGAGAGATTCATCACAATCAGCAACCATCTCCGATGTTGTAACTCTAGGGATCAGTCTAACATACGTTTGCATAAGAGCTTTAATTGGTAATTTGCAAAATGATGAAATTGCGTTTTTAAACGCAACTCTACAAATATTTTACCAATTAATAAAAATTTGTGGAATAATAAATAAAATATAAAAATGCAGATTGTGTTTTTTGCTGAAGAAAATTATAAAGAAAAAAATTGTTAAGCAAAAAAACGAGTCTTTGGTATATGTGGAATGGATAAATAAAAATAAATTTTTATACTATTTAATTTTATAATTAATTATATATTTGATTTTTAAAGTAATTAATAATATTTTAATTTGTAACTGTATAAGTATTTATCTATTGAATAAAATTATATTTATAGTTTAGATTCAACAACTTTATTAAACATTTATATTTTAATATAAATAAAATAATTATATTAAAATTTTTTTTCTAATAATATTATTATATTACATCTTTTTATAATTCATATATATTTATTTGTATAATATATAAAAATGTGTAAATATAGTAAAAATTCATTTAGTATCATTTGTATTCCGTTATTCAGCAAAAATTTATTCACTCACATAAATTTCATTGTAGAAGATTTTATTCCGCAGATTTTTTGCAATTCCATAAATCCATGATTGAAAATGCAATTTCATCATTCCGCAAACGCAATTCCATAAATCTATGATTTGAAAATGCAATTTAACTATTCTGCAAATGCAATTCACCATTTTATAAGTTACCAATCAAAACTAAGAGCACTTATCTAAAATCTTTACTACAATAAGCTAGCCAATATCTCTAATGTAGTAATATCCGCACAATAGCACTGGTCGTTATTGATCACTACAAAAAAAAATTAGTAGTGATCACTCATCAATGACAACATACTGCTGAGAAAATAATTATTGTTTCAAAATATTACATTTTATAATACATTTTTAGCTGTTTAAATTGAGGGGGAAACTTTTTAATAACACGAAATTTTTTTTTTTTAATAACACAAAATTTATCATTAATTTCTCAAATAATACAAAAAGGAATTGTTTATATCGGCTGCGCGGAACAATAATAAAGATATAGAAAAAAGTGAAAATTATCATTATTTTTTTGATTAAATTCAAATTTGATCCGAGTTTTAGGGTTTTCCCAAAAATATTTCAAAATCCTATCACATTTTAAAATATTGGAGAGAATGTTGCAACCTAATATATATAAAGTATGTAACTATGCTAAACACAAAGATCTTAATCCACGCAGTCATGGAGCTCAATTGATGGCCGAGACTAAAGAGCATCCATGATATACAAGGCCCGTGCAGATCTTGGAAGCTTTGCTTTAATTTCTTTGGTAAGGACGCAAATCTCCCTTCGTGGCTGCGTCCAACGATTAAATGGGAAAACAAAATTGTTTGTTCTAAATATTTTAGTTAAAGCGGTTTATTGGAGGGAAGAAAAAAACAAATTACAAATATCATGACAATTAAGCCTTATATGATATTATAGTGTTGGAGGGAGGTTATACCTTCATTCCCTTCACATATAACAAACAAAAGTTATGAAATAATTTTTAAAAATTTTATAACAGAACTTTTTTTTTTTTTTTTTAAACTACATTTTATGGGAAATTATTGAGCCAGAAAATTTTAATTTTTTATTTGATAATTTAGTAACAAGCGGTTCGATTCTCTTTTACCATTAGCTAGAAAGCATTTCTAAATTTAGGATACATAATTTGATACCCACTAATTATATAATCTCATGGTATGTTGACCCGAATCCGTTAAGAGTTTATGGTGTTTATTTAATTAGAACATTTTATTTGATAAAACTTCTGTGCACTTTTATTTAAATTAACCGGGTTAATTGATATAATTTATAAAAAAAATTAAAATAAATACAAATAAAAATATTATGAATTATTTAAGAGTTTTTTAAAAATAATTTCCAAGTAATTTTCCACATTTGCAATTGTTAGTATTAATTTTTTTATATGATTAATCTTTGGTAGTTGGGAATTGGGATATTATGGTCCTGGATTGTTTTTGGCAGCTTTGAAGGTTTTCTCTATACATGGGCACGGACAAGCAAAGTAATTACATCATTTTTATTTATAAAATGCTTATACATAAAGAGGAATGATAAGGTTAAAAGATCATAATAGTTGGGTTGGAGGCTTCTGGAGACAAATATAAATTCTACGCCAAATTATCTTTGTGTCACATTCCACATTGAGAAAGTCTCAATCACATCGATCTCTAGTTTAATTCCGTTACACCTTTCGAAAGTTAATTGGTAGGCTAATAGTTTCTCAGTTGATTTGAAGCCACAAAAACTACAGTGTGATTTGCATAAGATTCTACTACATCATGTTCGAGAATCCAGTTAATGGTTTATATCGTATTATAAT
This sequence comes from Sisymbrium altissimum, assembly GCA_900406495.1. Taxonomy (NCBI): domain Eukaryota; kingdom Viridiplantae; phylum Streptophyta; class Magnoliopsida; order Brassicales; family Brassicaceae; genus Sisymbrium; species Sisymbrium altissimum. Next base: position 7,298 of record OVBI01001430.1, on the reverse strand, counting down.
ACTACTATAAAAAAAATAAAAAATAAACAAATACTACTATCAATTGTTTCTTTTTGACCGACGACCAAAATTTCGAAACTAGTGTGCGACGCACGAACTAACCTATTTCAATAAGTATTTCTTTCCTCGACATTTAAGGGGTTTTATATGATTAACGGAGTTTTGGCGCACAACCCATTTGATTTTGTTTAAATTCATTATTTTGGTTTTCTGTTAAATAAATTTATCAAAATATATTGAACCTTATCACCATGTCATATATCTAATTCCAGCGTAATGTGATCACACGTCTTTATCTATATAAATGTTTCTAGCTAGCATTGCCAAATAAATCTACAACTTTAAAAATACAAATTAAGAGAGAACCGGATTCAAATAATTTTATGCAAAAAACATGGTTTCAAGTGAAAGTTGAAGCATATAAGTCTTGTCACTTTGATAAGTTGAGATTCTGTGGATGCTGGAAACCAACTCAAGAGTCTTCAAAGCTATATTCTAGGGAACACTCGTTCTCACAGAATGACTGAACGAGAATTGAAGGACCCGAAGATATCAAACTAAAATATTGTTCCGTAAATTTAATTGAATAACTAGAACTTTTTATACTATAAAACAGAATTTAATTTACAATTCTGTGTTTGATAAATATTTTTACTATTTCTATATATTTTTAAAAAGATTAGTATATTTTTTTCCTTTTTTCACGAACAAAATCAATCTTTTAAAAATAATTTATATTTTTTTTCTTCTATTTTACAATCTTTAAATTTCTCACTCACACCATCACTTTTTTTTTAAAAGTATCTTTAACTATTTAATCATAATAAAGTATCTTATACTAAAAACAAATTATTATTTTACATTTTCTTAGTAACATTTTATATTTAAAAATAAAATTCGCATAACAGGAGTTATAATACTAGTATATATATATATATATATATATATATATATATATATATTTCATATGTGTTTTAAAAAATATTTTATATATTAGAGTGTATACATACATATATATATATATATACATATACACTTGACAAAAAAAGGGTACATATTTTTATATGATAATGCGTGTGTGTTTCCACGAGAGATCGTCTTAGTACACGAAGAAAAACGATTAAGATAAAAATTCTGTAGAACTTGGCTGACTAGCCAAATAAAATCCTAGTCCTAAATAAATCACAAAATTTACTTTGACTGAGTTATTTTAGATCAAGAAATAGTCAACATGAACAGTGCCATATATGGATGCTACTGTGTGGTATTATTTTTCTTCTTCATCGATTTTAAAGAAAAGAAAAACCTCAAACCCCCGAACTTTTCTTCCGTAAAAATGACATTTTTAAATTTAAAGAATGGATTTCATGTAATTTAATTATTTACATTGTCATCGATCCCAACTTCCTTGAGCCTCTCACCAGCACCTAAGTTGATCTAAAGTACAAAAAGAAAAACACCTAAGTCGATCTCCTCTCTCTTTCCTATCTTTGCTTGAGATCATGATTTGGATTCCTGCGATCACATGATTTGAATATGAGGACTTAATCTATATGAACTCATTGCTTAAAATCACAGTTATCATTTTTCGGGAAACAAAGCAGGAGATCTAGGGTTTGTGAAGGATTTTGGGGATTGTCTTCTCGTAATTATATATGAAGGATAAGAAGAATAATCACACATTAACGTTCATAAGCGGCACTGTTCACGTTAACTATGTTCAGATCTAAACACAGTCCACGCAAACTTCGTGTTTATTTGGCGAATGGTAAACTTGGAATTTTATTCGACTTAGTTATACAAACTTGAAGTTTTTTTTTTGTAGGCCATTTTCCCGTTCAAACCCAAACTCCATTTAGCTACTACTGGTGTCTATTATGTCCATGGAGCATGGGTCGCGTTAGAATTGGCACAAAAAAAAAATGGAATGACTCTGCTATATCCAACCATATTATTTAATATATTTGGAACAAAAGACAATGAATTTGGGTACAAAATTGGCGTACTACTGTCGCAACCTTGTCTAGGCAATGATTATGCATTGCACCTAGCTAATATATACTTTTATCAGATTTCTTTTTAGATATATCTATATATACTCTTCATTAGGCAGAATGTTGTCTAGATTGTTGTAGAGATAAGATTGCATGTGCGCTGTTTGGCTTGACCAAAATCACAAGTCTATCGATAAATATTTGTATATTACTACCGTAACTAAAAGTAATGTTATATAATTGAATGCTAGAATCCTTTTGATTACATCATATACTGTAACTCGTTATTTATATGAAACAAAGTTCAGTGGCTATATACTTAGTTCTACTAATCGTATTTTATTGTTAAACCAAGGTAACCACTCAACCTTAAGAATGTAACAGACTTAGTTCCAAAATACAAGGAAATATAAATATTCCTATTTGAAAGAAAATTAGTGTGATAATGTCACGTATATTTAGTGAATATATATATATATATATGTGTGTGTGCGCGCGCGCGCGTGTATATATATATGTAACTGTGAACATGTTTGTATATATAAATAGATATAATAAAAGAAATGGACTGAGTGGAGAATAGTGGAATGATAAAAAAGGAATGGAGATAGGGTAGAGAAAGTAAAAGAGAATAAGGAAGAAGCTATGGGGAAGCGACAAGTGCGAAGATGCTTTCCTCAAAGAGGCATGAAGAGATAAGAATTAAGCTACGTACTGTTTCTCTCAGATTCTTTGTTCCCTCTTTAGCTTTTTTCGTCCTTCTATTGGCTATATTCTCCTTGCATCCATCATCTATAATCTCACTACAGCCACAAAAAGAAAAATTGGTTTAACCCTAACTTTTTTTTTCTTATCCCTTAATCATTCTAATTTTTAGGTCACATTTCTTCAGATTAAGGGCCATACCTGTCTTGTAGCTAGCGGGAGCATTTGTATATCTTCATGAGCTACCATTTGTATGTTTGCATTTTTCGTCCTTCTATTGGCTATAGATCTCCTTGCATCCATCATCCATGATCCCACTACAGCCACAGAAAGAAAATTGTATCAACCCTAACATTCTTTTTCTTATCCCTTAATCACTCTAATTTTTAGATCACGTTTCTTTTCTGACTAAGGGCCATACCTGTCTTTTAGCTAGCGGGAACACACACACACACACATATATATATATATATATAGGTTTAATAAATTGCTTTTCTTTTTCTTTCAAATATTTGTTTTCTCAGTATGTATAAATTGCAACCCCGTTTTTTTTACACACATCCATACTTATTCAAATGATCTTCTTACAACACCAATTAATTAGAGACTTTAGATGTTTTTGCGAATTAGTTCCTTTCCCACTATGAACGTAGCACAGTAAGTTGAACTAATATATTTTTTCTTTTGTTCTTCGAATTTAGGTTTTATGTACATGTACATTACTAGGTATCGTTTTATCTAGCACTACTGAAATGTGTGAAATGTTTTTTACACAAGAGAAATTTATACAAATGTAGTACTTTTACCATGAATAACATGTACAAATGCGTATGATCCAAAAATATAACCAGACGGGAGGAAACCCAAGATAGTTGACTCGACCCATCTGTTTTGACGGCAACTGTATGACAAGACAAGAGAGTCATAATAGTAATACTATTACTTATTTTATTAGTTTGTTAATAGTAATACTATTGGTAACAAAGCCAAAGTTATAATGAATTTGAATCTTCTTGGTTAGAGACGTAGTTATAGCTAATCACAGTAGAATTAGTATACAGATTTTTTTTTGTATCTCTAATTTTTTTCCAAAGAAAAAACTACAACCCTTAAAACCCTAAAATAACTGTTTTAAAAACGACAAAGATGAGCAAATAGAAAATTATGGCTGTAGGAGTATAGGACTATGAGTTGGAGTTAGACCCACCTACAGCTCTGGAAGTTTGACTAAAGAATTCTTTTTGTAGAAATAATGTAAAAGCTTTCACCACCATTTAATTTGTAGTTTATAGAGTTTAGAAAAAAAAGGAGGATATGAGATCGAACCATATACTCTCTCTCTCTCTAAATATCATGAGTAGTTTTGTTTTATGAATGTAAGATTAATTCTTAAAGAGATATAGCTAGTATAAAATTGCAGAATAAGAAAAAGCATATAACAAAAATCGATAGAAAAAAAAACTTATTTCTGAATGAAAAATAAGTATTTGAGAAGAATTAAGGACCGCGCACTGAAGTATTCGGTTTTTGATAACATAAAAGAACTTCTACAAATACCAAATAAAAATATTTTCTATATATTAACTAATTTAAAAAATTCAAGTAAATTGGGATTGAAAATGGAACCTTAAAAAAATACACTTAAAAACTGGATTACCGGATACTAAAAGTTAAGACTCACGCTAATGATCGGATTTAACTCGATATCTCCCAAATTAATTAATTAAAATGGTAAACCCCAATCATCTCTTCTCACTTTTCTCATTGCTAACTTTACTTTTGCAGTCTCGCCGTCATATCACTGTCTCATGGCTGGACTGCAATTATATGGACGAACTGATATGTTAGAATTGTTTTCACGGCAGAGCTAACATATATTCAGACATCTCCGGCAGGTGTTTTTCAGCCTATTGATAAATCCATTAGGAATACCTCTCCGGGTCTCATTGGTAATTCCAGATTCACGGACTCTATGTAACTTATGTAAGTTTCTCTTTTATAATTTTGAGCAGAACTTGATTACTTTACTCGTACTCACACCTGTAGGATTATTGGATGTCTGAAGTTTTTATTTTGCTTCAAATAAAATCACGTTTTGGAAATAATTTGTGTTCACTTTTTTTATTCTTTGGTAGAACTATGAAGTTTTATTTGAAGCTACTTCACCTGGAATTGTCTATCTATCAGTTTGTTCAAGGATTTGGGAGAAACTTTGTTCAAGGATTTGTCTATCTATCACATGAATTACTAATAAACCCAGTTTAGCGATATCCAAAACATGCTCTAGAACTTGTATTCTTCTTTTACGAATAAACCCACTTTAGCAATCTGCGTGCTTACAATGCGTTCCTGATTGACAACGAAAAAAGATGGAAAACAATATTGACAATTAGAGATCAATTATTTATTTATTAATTTTATCTGAGAAAGAATAACAAAATCAAATCGTTATAACCGGATTATTAACTTGACTACGACATATTTCCTTGATAATATTAACGTCTAAGATCAAATGAAGTAGATCAAATTGTGGCAGAGTGGTAAAAGCGCAATAGATAGCTAGATCTTAAGTTGGAGTATTACAAAGTTTTTTTTTCCCGTTATACTTGCCATGAGTGATACTTTATGCCTAAAACTGGTATTATTCACAAAGTTTGGTTGTTCAACGATGCATCTAGGTCAATATTTCAGTCGAAATGCATACATTGATTAGTAGTACTCGATAGAGTAACGTATATATGTATAAATCATATTTTTGGTTGTTTCTCAATGTAGTTCATTAATAATTTCAGTTTCATATTCATTTCAAGCTTTTTGCACGATCTGATTTGAACTCGTCACGTCCATATTTCTTTAATAACAATTTACGCGTTAATTAGAAGGTTTAGTGCTTATAGATTTTCTAACAAGACATCTACACGAATACACCGCTTAATATATCTTATTAGTTGCCTAAATTACTTTTTCCCCAAAAAAAAAAGAAGTTGCAAAAATTACAAAAATATTTATTTTTTTTGAACCTTCAAAACTGACAATTTTTCTTAAAAAATAAAGAGAAAGAACACTGTGTCGACAAAATGTTAGATAGATAGTCTAATTCTAGTCCTTAATTAGAGGTAGTATAATGTTACTTACATCTTCTCAATGTGATTAAGGCTTAGAATATTTGGGAGTTCGATTATATACATGTAACATGTTAGTCTGGTGTTAGAAAATGTAGTTATTAATGATCGTTCTCCAAAGACTCTCAGCCGCCTCGTTGCTAAGGAAATCATGTCCATCCAAGAACTAATTTCAAGCCGACATTTGGTACGAGCGAGGCTTCACAAAAATGTGATCACCTCCATCCAAAAACTAATTTCAAGGCTATTAAACAACTGCTTTTTGATGTAATTGCCGGGGGAAAACATAAACTAATTTGGTATTGCGCAATTGGTTTCCTTATACGCCAGTCTACAATTTCCTTAGGTTCTTCCTTGTTTTTTAGCTTTTCTTTTTTTTTTTGCGAGGAAATTGTTGTGCTAGTTAACTAAAGCAAAAAATATAATTATTTACAAACTCTCTCTCTCATATTACAAAAAATGATTGTTCTAATTACTAGGCGAATAGAAATACCTTTGTTTTCCTTTCTTTTGACCTTTCTTTTAAATAAGTTTTTTCTTTGGATTCAAATGTAACGTTGCACTTGGTCAACTATATGTATATATATATACTTTGTGCTTACTAATATATGAATAACTGCGCTAACCTGAATCAGCGCAATTAGTTTCAAATTAAATTATAAAATGATTAATTTTCAGATCCAAAGAAGCATATCTTGCAAAATAGGTAGATAACTCCAAAATAGTATTGAGCTTGAACATTGACTGGGAATAACATCAATTTTAATTTTCTTTGTCACTAACAGGGAATAATCTATTTTTCGAAAAAGAATAGAATTTAAAAGCTGTATATACGAAAGGAACCAATTACTTAAAACATTATTCCAAACTTGTTGAAACAAAAAGATCAATCATTTGGAGCGGAGCTAGAGATCATCTCGCTGCGCTGTCTGCGTCTATAAATAGTGGCTTCAAGAAATCTCCTCATCATCATCTCATCAACAACTCTGTTGGTAATTCTCTACACCCATACATATATCAATATCATATTTTACTTTCATATATAACCCTATATATATGCTAAAGAAAATCCAAATCCCATACTTTGTCAGTTTCGTTTGCCCATAAGAGGCTTGTTTCAGGTTCTTTTAATATCACATACTTTTTTCATTCTTGAATCCAAAATCGATTTTTAGTGGTTTGAGAGGCATTGCTAGTGTTGACAGAAGATAGAGAGCACAGATGATGAGATACAATTTGGAACTGATTCTTTGCATCTTACTCCTTCGTGCTCTCTAGCCTTCTGTCATCACTTTTTATTTGCTTAATCGTTATCTCTCTATCACTTATATTATATTAAACTTCTCTTAAAAAACCCCTATAAAACTCTTAAGACCCACCCTGAAGAAAAGATGAATTTTTATAGGCTGAAGCACTATTGGTTTATAAAATACTAATAATCAAATCTTCTATTTTCCAGTCCGTCCTTATATATATA
>OVBI01001429.1:0-34615 GCA_900406495.1 Sisymbrium altissimum | reverse complement strand
CGCAATATATGATTTCCTACAAATTACCGACATTACAGCCTGTCGGTATAAGCACACTTTTCTTGTAGTGTAAAACTCAACATTGGTTATGTACTGATTAAACCATACTACCTGCAATAACAACAAAAAAACATACTACCTGCTATATCCTGTTGGAATACTAAAATCTTAATCTGGAATTTAAATCCACTATGAATAAGTTCTTTCTAAAGTCGATTATCTGTAAATATCAAAGTATGGTTAAATATTTAACTTGTAAAGCAGTAAATTTGCAAAAAAAGAACGGCGTACACAATATGTTAACCAAAGTAATTTATCAGGCTCGATCGTCGTCCACCAATCAGTCAAAAGATGCAAAATGGCAATCCCACGATGGATTTAAGTAATCTTGAGTGAATGAATAACGACATAAATCATAATTGATGATTTGTAATGGATTTAAGCCATGTAATCAGGAAGAGAACAGAAAAAATTACTAAAAAAGGGGGCCATTTGTAACTGTTGGGGTGATATTGTGATGTAAGGATTGATGTGAACACATACACACGTGTACGAATGAAGGTCAACGTCTTGTTACAATTATAAAACCAGACGTGAACAACGAGAAAGACACGTGTACGAAATCTGTTGGATATCCCTACTATTTTGGATAGCCGATGATGTAAGCCCAAATATCGTTTTGTTTTTTTAACTTAAGGCCCATAAAAAACGGTTGCCTCTATTTATTTTCTATTTTTTGTTTGTTCAAATTACAGTAGGCCCCACCTATCTGCATCTCTTGACCGTTAAAACTCTCTTTGCATCACGCCATCACCCATCCACTTCCGACTTGTTTCATTTGTCGTCTTTGGTATTTAGAGGGAATATGTCAAAACAAATGAAACTACTTTAAAATCTTTTGAATCCATGTAGCAACTCTCACGAATATTAGCACTACTTGTTGAATATCAAGTAGAAAATGTCACCTAAGTACTACGGAAACTTTTAACAATCATTGTGTACGAATTTGCAATATAGATTTGACTTTGTAAAAGGAGATCATAGGGGCTGGTTGTAATCAGTAGATCATTCTCCCCCACAAAGGCAAGATTTTCTATCAATCAGTTTTTATTATAAAGTTGAGATGCTATGCTTATAGTCCAAGTGCAGTGATAGTTAAATAGTAAAAAGCAAAACTACTCTTGCAGTTCAAATTACACTTTCAATAGTCTCCAACTTAAATTATAGCTGAGAAAATTAGAGATGGAGAATGTTTTATTAAGAAGGATTTTAAATGTGAAAAAGGATTTACTATTTGCAGCTCAGTGCAGTCACAAAAAAACTACTGGGGAACGAACAACATTGGAACTCTTATTTAGGAAAGGATTATCATCATCATCATCAATCACTTCCACGTGAAATTTCTCAAAAGCAAACTGTTCCTCTCTTCTTTCTAATTGGCTTTCGCATCAATCACTTTCTTGGCGAAAGAGGGTAAGCAGAAAGCAGCTGAGTGAATCTGCAAACCAAAGATTCAATCAATTTAAAGATAATCCACACACTTCAAAAAAAGATTGCTATACCGACTATTAGTCTTTGTACCTCAGAGTTGTAAAACCTTAAGGGTCCGTGTGATTTGATAGAGCTCTCATCAGCATCGATTGGGTTCACTGGTTTCTTGAAATCAACGGCTGGTCCCTCCGTTGAACAAAGCATGAATCCAATGACTCCACTGCAAGAACATAGAATCCGCACAATACATTCAGGTTTTAGAAACAAACCACCAAAAGTTTCATCAACAAGATCAATTGTGAACCTCGGGTAAGTTGGAACGCTGGTCCAAGCGTAGTTGACAGATCCCTTGAAGATCTCACGGCAATTAGAAACAATGTCTTCGATGATGTCCATGTGAAGCCACATGCTTTCAGCTTGTGTGCACACAACTCCACCAGGACGAAGAGCTCTATTCACTGACTCAAAGAATGGTTTCTCAAATAGCTCTTTCGCTGGACCAATAGGATCCGATGAATCAACAATAACTGCATCATAGGTTCCTTGAGCAGCATTCTTCAAGAAGGCAACACCTTCAAAAAGTAAAAAATGGCCATAACAAATGGTTAAAACTAATACAAAAATGCGCTAGAAAGAGAGAGGGATAAGAGCTGCGCATATGTGTACCATCGCCGATGATAAGGTTGACACGGGGATCCTCGTATCCAACTGCTACGTTAGGGAAATATTGCTTAGATACCTGAAGAAGATCCCAGAAGGTGGAAACATATTAAACTTAAGTAGACATCTTAATGTAATGCAGGATGCGGAATGGATGAAAGGAAGAGTGACGACTCACGTCAACCACCATTTTATCGATTTCACAAATGTCAATCTGCTCAACAGAACTATGGCGAGCCACTTCCCGCAAGACTCCTCCATCTCCTCCTCCAATGACCAGGACCTAAAGAAAAGTAAGAAGTGATAAGAAACCCATTTGGTTTAAAATTTTACTGTCCAGAAGGTAACAAAAAGGGAGGCATAAGTTTTTAGCTGCTCAATTATAAACCAAAAGCAGGAGCAAGTTATAATAATTGGGATATTTGCATTTCTCAAACAAAAGGATCATCATTTTATTTCATTTCAGCCTAAATATGTTCTATAGACAAACTCTAGTGTTGCTCCACTTTTTGAAACTGTTCCAAAATTAATCACCCCACTTTACCAGAAGTCTAACAATGTGCAATCCACCTTTCTTCTGAGCTTTACAGTTGAAAGCTAGAGACTATGATTATCTTGGCTATCTTAAAAACACAGTTACACACACAGAAAAGACTTTGTGTGGTATTAATCTGATTGTTCATAGAAAAAGATTTACCTTCTTGGGGTTGGGGATAGAGCACAAGGGAAGGTGAGTGATCATTTCCTGATACGCACATTCATCTCTTTCTGTGAGCTGAATCACTCCGTCTAAAACAAGAACCTTTCCATATGTCGCAGACTAAAAGACAAATCCATAACCAAAATCAAAAGTCATAAAATTAGAAAAACTAAACAAAAGTAGAAATTGTTTTGTCTGGCTTGGTTACCTTGAACACGATCACATCTTGGTAATCTGATTTTGCTTGGAAGAGAATCTTCTCCACCTTCAAAGAGTGAGCCTCTCCTACAAACAACCCATTTAAAAAAATCAACTTCACAGAGAATTACCATGAAGTTCATTCAAAGCCGTGTGGTTAAAGCAAGTAAACAGAGGATATAAGCTAAGAGAGAAACAGAGTTAATTCACCAAACATCAAGAAAACAGAACAAAGAATGAGATTCCAAGGAAGAAACCTGGCCACATGGGACTCATCTCGGAGAACCATCCAGGAATTACAGAGGACATGCAAGCAGGCTCCTTTGTCTCTCCTCCCCCGTTATCGGTGGCGAAGGAATTCTCTGCAGTTTCCATGGCGGCTCCGTTAACCTCCTCTCTGGGTCTCTTAGCGGGCAAATCAGTAGCGGAAGCTTCTTGTGCCGACATGAACGAGATGACTTTAGGAGAGAGAGTGTGTGAGAGATTAGGGTTTAGTGAGTCTCTCCTCTCTCTGGCTTTGCTGATGTAAAAGCTGTTGCGGATGTTATCTGCCGTACGATACGAATGTTAAAAAATCATTTTCGAATATATATTATATTTAATAATTTTATATCATGAAATTCCCAACGTGAATAAGATTTTTAATTATTTTGTGATGATGATTATAACTATTAACTGGGAATAATTGAAATCAATCATGAAAGCTTAGCTTCTTTTCTGGGCTTTTAAGCGACGCATAAGCGTAATGATTTATCTAAACCGGACGAAATAAAAATTGAAACTTAACTGAGTTAACGTTATATCCAAAGGTAGTCAAAATTTGTTTGAGGAGAGATTGAATTTTTCTTTAAGCCTTTTCCTTTTTGGTTTGTGTTTGGGTGTTTATGAGAATATTAGCATTCAATAAAATTGTTTCTCATATCTAAAAAAAATTGATAAACGCACAGGCAAACATCAACGTTATTAGTCCCTCATGCTTCTTCTTTTCTCATTGTACACGAGTTATGTGCAGGCGCTCCCACACGTGTGGCTATGGAGTATGTATTTAAACCAAAAAAGTGAATCAACTTGTCAAGCACCCAATCCGAGAAATGAAAATTCGTTTTTTCCAGTTGTTAGAGAACAAATGTTGTTGTGTAAATAGAAATATCCTTCTATCATTATTGGTCAATAATTGGATTTCGTGCATAATGAAAATATTGAGAAAGTCAAAGAGAAGCATTATTTGCATCTGCCTTCTCACTAAGAAATCTCATCAATTTTCCAGTGATTTTTGGGTCTTCTGACTCAGGCCACTTTCATAGAGTTGGAGTTAATTATTAATTTTTTTCCAGTTTCAGTATATATATCTTATTTTATTCAATAGTGATTCATTTTAAACTTTGTTCTAAATTAAATTTTTTTCCAAGTTGAAATGAGTTTGTTAAATTATTTTTTTGTTGTTGTTTATTTCTGGTTTTTAAATCATTGTAATTCAGATCTCTATAATAATTTCGAATTTTTTATTTGGTTTGAAGAGTTTTTTTAAGATTTTTTAAAGCTTTTTTGTATCTTCTTTGATTCGATCTTTCACTGTCTTTAGATGATATTCTACAAAGTTAGTGCATTCTTTTCTTTTTGAATGTTTTATTGATCGAATTGACTATTTTTATCGGGTTTTACTTAGGAGTTTGCCATCATCAGCACCATTGGAAGAAAGATTAATCAGCATGAATCTATGTCCTTTCTTGAATTGGGTTAATACAGAACATGAGATGTTATATTAACCAAAGTTTTTCTTAGTCTTTTTGTCGATAATTATTTTTTAGACTTTAATTTTGTTTCTACCATTTTTCTATTTTTGACTTTAATCGTAGATAATCAAATCTATTTCTACTAGCCTACTTTGATAAAATAATTCAAAAATTTGTTATAAAAAGATTTAAATGATCAACCATATCAATAAAAAATTAAATGTATAATATGAAATAATTCATTTATGTATTTTATTATGTAAATCATATTTTAGGTTATTTATTCATAAAAAATATTTATTTACTTTGAATTATAATTGATTTTAAATTTAGAATATATATTAAAATTTGATTTAATATTATATATAATTAAACCATCATTAAATATTAAGTGATAACAAACTAATGGATAAAATCACCCTTTCTTTATTATATAAACAATGCTTAAGCCAAGAAAAAAAAAATACATACACACACACAAACATGTAGCAAAGAAAATGAACATGTTCTGTCATTTTCCTCAATGTTGCATCTTTTATTTCACTTTCTTCTTTATATTCATTTTCTTTTTATGTTTTTTTGCTTAATTATTGTTTATATAATAAAGTAAAGGTTAATTCCTCATTAATTCCTCATTAATTTCTTATCATTTTCTGACTCTTAATTTGACATTACATACATAAATTTTTTTGTAAATTACTTCTTTTTTTTTTACTAGGCTAAATTATATACATCCTTATCTAGGAAAATGATTAATTCCATCCTTTATTTGCAATTAAGATTTCTATTCCTCAACTACCGACTACCCAATTAAAATCTCCAAGTATCTGTCAACCTTGCAATATTGGATTTTGAAAAAGTGAACTTCAAACATCAGACACTTTTAATGACATTTTGATAGCTAGGGTTATGACTTGTGAACAAACAAATAGATTTATTTCCTAAATTTATATATGTAACTAATTTTTTTAATAATGTTTATTTATTTTGTATATATTGGTTATAGTTTATCTTTTATAAGAGTGATTTTCTATCTTTCTCATAAATTTTGAAATTTTATTAGTTTTAATTTTGAATTGAACAAAATAATTAGATGTATATTTTGTGTTACACTATATATAAAATGAAATATCCTCTTTAGGAGGAACACCTATAGTGGATAACAGGATAGTGTATCTCACGGAATACCCAAAGTAAAGTCATGAAAAAGATTAGTGTGATTGGTAATGTAATTGAGTGAAAAAAGTGAAAAAAGAGGTGGAAGATAAAAGAAAGAAATATAAAAATCAGAGGAGAAAAGAGGAAAACAAAAAATATAAAAATATACATATATATTTATATTTATATAATTATATCTTTTGTTTTCCTTTTTTTTTCTATTTTTTTTCTTTTTTCTTTTTCTTTTTACAAAAAGAAGAGAATATATATAACCAAAGAAAAACCAAATTATAATGGTTATCTCTAGCAAAAATGAATGTGATTTTTTTTTTCCGTCTTATATTTTAGATGAATCTATATAAAATCTAATACCCAAGAATTTTGTTAAGGAACTTGAGATCATTCAAGGTTCTACATAAATTCTATAAAACTGTGTTCTCGGGTTCGATAAAAAGAAAGTTAAGTTGAGATTAGAAAACAATTGTATTGAAAACAAAATACTAGCTTTTATGCCTTTTTCTTGTAACAATTTCTATTGGTTACTGCATCATTTTAAAGCAAGAATAGACAATACAAAACTGTGTACACTTACGCCTATCGACTTGAGCCCAGCTCCTAGCCTGGGCAATGTATCCACTTCTTCTCGCCCTCTTGCGCCTTGGACTTATCCATGATAATAACGTTTTAATAAACAAGAAAAAAAACAGATTCTATCAACTCTGAATTAAAATGTCAAAAAGAAAATTTCTTAACGAGTTATCAACAATCGTCACTAAAGCATCAGACAGACTGATATGGTCTTGGTTCCTCCAAGTTGGCTTTCCACAAAGACATCACCATCCTGGGTTGTGCATCCCATACATACATCATTGTAACAGTTTCATAAGTATATATAGTAATTTCAAAACTCGAAAACAAATCTCAGTTTGATATAAGAGATATAATTAATTTTTTTAGTATCCGAAGACTATCAGACACAGCTAACTCCAACAATGAAAGACTTTTCTGTGTTTCGTGAACCACTTGGTACGACGATAACTACCCATCTGTTTTCGTGTACGAAACCAAACAGAGTTTCCTATAATTCGTGTTCCTATCTTGAAAATTTTGTTTGCCTTTTTGTATGAAAAAACGTATATGCACGACTCAAATGCACGACACGATGCAGACGATTTAAAAAAAAAAAAAAAAACAATTAACGATCCAATTATGCGTGTAAGCTAAACTAGCCAATAATTGCTTAGCCAATTCAAAAACGACATCGTTTAAGTAGTTGTGAGTTGGCAACTACATATATCTCCATTTACGGTTACGCATTAACAGCTTCACACAGAGTCAAACGAAATCCCCAAAGAAGTCTAATGGGATCCGCCGGAAAACCCGCCGATACCGCAACCGACCCAGAACCAGGACCCGAGACATCTCTTCTCGGAGAATCAAAAACGAAATCCCCACCGGATTCGTTCCACTTAGCATACATAATCTACTTCACCCTCGGCCTTGGCTTCCTTCTCCCATGGAACGCTTTCATCACAGCCGTCGATTACTTCTCCTACCTTTACCCATCCACAGCCGTCGATCGTATCTTCGCCGTCGTCTACATGCTCGTCGGACTCATCTGTCTTTTCATCATCGTCGTCTTCTACGCTCACAAGAGCCTCGCTAGCTTCAGGATCAACCTCGGACTCTTTCTCTTCGTCATCTCCTTGCTCGTCGTCCCTCTCTTGGATCTCTTCTACGTCAAAGGACAAGTCGGTTTGTACGCCGGTTTCGATATCACTTCTATCGCTGTTGCTCTCTCTGGTTTCGCCGATGCACTTGTGCAAGGAGGTTTGATTGGTGTTGCTGGTGAAATGCCTGAGAGGTATACTCAAGCTATCATCGCCGGAACTGCTGGCTCCGGTAAATAAAGTTTGGTTCTTTACTATGTTTAATAGTGAAAAGTCAAAGTCTTTGGTTAGTTATGTTGTTGTGTTGTTGTGTTGTTAGGTGTGCTTGTTTCAGTGTTGAGGATATTGACTAAAGCTGTGTATCCACAAGATCCTGATGGGTTGAGAAAAAGCGGGAATCTTTACTTTGTTGTGGGGATTGTTGTGATGGTGATATGTGCTGTGTCTTACAACCTAGCGCATAGACTTCCGGTGATTAAGTTTCATGAAGAGCGTAAGGCGCAAGCACTGCTTAAGGAGAGTCAGGAGAATGGTTCTTTGACTGGACCAATGTGGAGGAAAACGCTTTGGCAGATTGTCACGAGGATTAAGTCTCATGGTTTTGGGATTGTTCTTATATACATTGTCACCTTGTCGATATTTCCTGGGTATATTACTGAGGATGTTCATTCTGAGGTTCTTAAAGATTGGTTCCCTGTTCTGCTTATTGCAGCTTTCAACGTGTTTGACTTGGTTGGGAAGTCGTTGACTGCTGTTTACATGCTTGGGGATGAGAAAATCGCTGTTGGTGGTTGTATTGCTAGGCTGTTGTTTTACCCTCTCTTTTGGGGTTGCTTGCATGGTCCGATGTTTCTTAGGACCGAGATTCCTGTAGCTATACTGACTTGCTTATTGGGACTCACTAACGGGTACTTGACAAGCGTTCTGATGATTCTGGCTCCAAAAGCGGTTGCATTGAAACACTCTGAGACTGCAGGTATTGTCAGTGTGCTGTTCTTGGTTATTGGTTTGGCCTCCGGGTCTGTCTTGGCTTGGTTCTGGGTCATCTGATTCTACCAAAGCTTGTTAATTATCTTGTATTTGTATTCTTTAAGCTTCAACAAACTAAGCTTCATTGATATGTGAATCGTTTGTATTTACTTCAGTAAAACTCTTTTTCTTTTATTGCTTTTTTACACCAAAGAACACAATAGACTTTAAGCTGAAAGCAGAAAAAGCTACAATCAGTGATCTTGATATAGCTAATAAGGTAAGTGTAACGAAAGTTCAAGGATTCTTCAACTTAATTCTGAGCTTTCTAGTGATCCTTGATGCTTTTGGATGGACTGCCCGTTTCTTGTTGTTGTTATCAGACTGTTCTACTTCAATCCAGTTTAAAACTCTGAGAATCAGAGATTGCTGAACCTTTTTAACGTCTGCATCATCAGGGCCTCTAGATTTCTTCATACCTTTCTCCAGAGCCATTTCAATGAACTCCATAAACCAGTTTGCAGCTTCGTCCTCAATCTCCTTTGCTAGCCTTATCGTGTTTCCTATTCCGCTACAAGCCGGGGGCTTGTTCTCATCATTTGATCTCAATGTCTTCCCTTCACTCTGCTGCTTCATAATAAGCCGCCTCTTTGATCTCCTTTTCTCCTGATCAATAGAGTTATGCTCGATTTCATGCAGGATCGAAGACTCTTCTTCTCTTGGTTTCTGATTCTCGGTTCTTGTGTTTATGCTCTGTGACTTGTTCTCTGCATCGGTGGATGTGATTTCGGATATGGTCTGTGCCATTTGTTGGTGAAACTCCATGAACTTCTCGAAGCAAGCAGCAGGGCAATCAGCTTTTGCTGATTTGCTCAGTTTAGCAAATGTCCTGTCCCAAGAAAACCACATCAACACATCATGTTTCAAACTCAAATCCGATTGTAAAGCATATAAAAAGAAGAAGGATATTTGTTTGTATACTTGAGATGACGGACGACAGTTTCGGTAGCTGTAGCCTCTCTCAATGCCTGAAGGGCAATCTTCTGAGCTGTTTCCTGAAGCTGAGTTGCTTCCTGTCACCAAAGTAGCACAAAAGAAGATTAAGTAACTATTGAGCCTCAAGAAAGATGTAACTTCAATCAAATTACTGAGTTTGAATAACCTTGCTTAGTGTGTTGAGTCTTCCTGGTAGATTGGTATCTTTCATGGGTTTGACCAGCTTAATAAGCGGAGACTCCTGTCTTAAGGAAGCCGTCTTCTTCGAGGTGGACAATGGAACAACATCTCCTTCAGCATCTCTAAAAGCTGCAATCAAGAAACAAGCTCTGTCTTGAACAAACCATTACATACACTGCACGATCAATACAACTGTTAAAAGCAACAAATAACAACAAAATGTACCTACGGAGGATTTGAATGGACTAAGAACAGAAGCTGATACATTGTTCCTCTTAGCCTCTCTATCACAAACACTTCTACTTCTCGGAAACTTCGAAGCCGGTGTAATCACACAACTCTTCCTCATCATCGCCGGACTCTCTCCTTCCATTTTCCCTAAAACCCCTCCACCGTAAGAGCAGCTCACACCGCCTCTTCTGACTGGAGACGCCAAGAATCTAGCTGAAGCAGTCCTCTTCGCCGGCGTGGACCGGTCAAAATCCAACGGCATTGGTTTCATAACAAACGGAGACGCAAAGTCTCCGTTTTGTCCCCAAGAACCTCTTCTCGGCTTCGAACCAGTTTCTTGATCTGTCTTTCCCATCAACGGCGTCCCGAGCAGAGGGTGCCGTCCAGGGATTGGCTTTGCACCTTTAATGATGGGAACAGGAGATCCAGGTTCAAGCCGATCGACGTGGATAAACTGACCGAGCTGCATCTTGTTGCTTAGCACGACGTCGTCTTGGTCCGAGGGGAGTGTAACGTAGATAGAGTGGGAGGAGTCAGAGACTTTGAGGAGAAACCCTTTCTGAGGCACAAGATTCTTCTCGTCAAGATCGACGGGGACGATATCTGTGACCTGTAACATGGAGCTCCGGTGCTCTCTGGTTGGTTTGGTTCCTGTTTTCATTCCTTCGATTAGCTTCTGAAGAACTCCGGGAGCCAAAGCCGCCATTTTGTTGTTGAGGTTTGGCTCGAGAACAGTGATTGAGACGAGCAGTGAAGAGATTTCAAGAAGTGGGTATTATTGATCAAGAAGAGTCGAATCACTTGGTTGGCTTCGTTGAGATGGAGATGATCTTTAAGGATTTGCAGTTGTCAGGGAGCCAACGGTTAAGTCGCAGTAAAGAAAAAATTTCAACTTTTTAAAAGGAAGGCTTTTTGGAACGTTATAACGGTCGTATTTTCTGGTAGATCTGTGTCGTGATTATTTTATTTGAATTATCTCATTTATATCCGTGACATTAAATGCGACGATGATTAGCTCAATTTCAAAGGTAGGTCATTTTGATGTGTAATTAACCCAGTTTGAGGAACCAAATTCGTCCGGTAGAGAATCTCCATAGTCTTACGCTATATACCTCTATAATGCATTTGGTCGTTGAGTTTGGAAAATTGGTGGATTTGGTAAATGAGGTGAGATTCGGACTACATATACTGTATGCGTAAAATTACAAGAGAGTCGAGATCTTATTAAATGTGTTGTAGTAACGGGATAAGAAATTAAGAAGTTAGCAAAATGAGTAGTTTATTTCCAGGCAAAGTGATAAAAGTAATGAAATCATCAATTGAAGATGACAACTATATAAATAAACAGAAAGAAGTAGCCCTTGGATGAAAGCAATGGTGTGTATTTCTTTTGCTACGTTGATATCTTAAAACTTCGGAAAAAAAAAACTAGCAGAGCACCGATGATGAAATGAAACAAGTTTCTTGACATCTGACCAAGTAATAGTCCCCACCCGGAATCAAAACTCGCAGGCCATGTTATAGTGTCGTTGCAAATCCTGCAAAACATCAAATGCCAACACATTGATTAGTCAGGTTGCAAAATTGACCAACACTAACTCTAGACCATCTGTGGTTCACTGGATCAATGCCTACATCGATATGATTTCAACAAAGAGTGGTCGTTTCAAAAAGGCAGCTAGACAATGATAGGTTCTAACAATGGATCAAAAGTATGATAGAGAACAACTTACTCCAACCCAATGCCCTAGCAACAAAACAAGAACGGTTTTTACAAAGGCGACCACTCGATATAACTTGTATTATTAGCATGTCAAAGCAGACCCTTTATGGAATCCTATTCACCAATTGAGACTTCATTTACTACTTTCACAGAACCATACAACAGCAATGCTCCTCTATATAAACATCATCAAATGAAACATGTAAGTAAATGATACCTTCTGATAAGCAACCCCAGCTTTGATTGCTGAGAGATAGCAACGAAGTGAGCAAAGCAGAAGCAGTAACACTATGTAAAGGTATAAGTGACATCCCTGCACTTAGTTCCAAAGGGATCCTACAACACACAAACCCAAATTTCACACATTTCATCATTACACAAAACCTCTTCCAACCTAATGAACATTATTCATTGATTATTAATAAACCCTAATTCCTCAGTGCAAAGACGGATCTATCCTTTACAGTGTGAATTACCTAAGAAAGAAGGCTTTTTTTAGAGTTATAGAATTTTCCAGGAGGCTAACCTGGAGGATGTGAGCCTGCGAAGTGAGGAGCGAGATGAAGAAGCAGATGTTCCATTCCCGAAAGCAAAGCCTGCGGATTTTCCGATCTTTGGAGCAGAAGATGAACGACCGAAGAGTGTTCTCCCCGTCGATGACGATACCTGAAGAGCTCTTCTCACGCCGTTGGCCGCCATGTTTTTTTTTTTTTTTCTCTCACTCTCAAAAACTTCGGCGACGACATTTTTGTGATTTACGATGGTGGTGGGGTTTTAGGTTCGGGTCGGGTCGGATCTCGAATTGGTTGGATCTATCCCAGGCCTAATTCGGCCCATACTGTTTCAACAAGATTAGATATAGAGAAAGAGATAGAAATAGTTATGGGCCGTAAGCCCGGTAGAACCCAACTGAACACTCCCGTGAGTCAATATCAAAATTGTATCAGACTTGTTTCTCAAGTTACGTTTCGATCGGTAGAGATACCACAGACGAAGGATACTGGTGACACTTGTGACTTGACGATCGTGGTCATGACTGTTCATGTTTTTGTGTTAGAATCTGGATTCTCGCTCATTGAACTTGATTCAGGTATGCATTTTAGCTTTTCGGATGAGCTACTTTCGACATCGCTCATGTACACTTTGCCTGCGCTGATTACAGCTAACGAACCAACGAGTAGAATAAAGATCCGTGTGCTTAAAGTTTCAGATATTAATTAGGGCATATGGGCTGTAGTTTACGGGTTTCTTAGTGCGGGTAGTTCGGTGCGTGAGGTGTGTTTTGATAGACGTAGTTATGTGCACATTGTTCATCTGCTTATGGGAACTCTAAAATCTGACAAAGAGACACTATTAGCTTCAACTGTGAGGTGGTCATGTGCTGGAAAATGATAAGATATGGTATTGTTACGCCTCTGTTGATTGATCTTTGCTTCAAAACCGGACTGAAACTTCCACCTTGCTTCATGCTCCTACCTCAGGACCTAATACGCAAGATAGTAGATTCACTTCACGGTATGTATATTGCAAGATTAGCCTGTGTTTCTTCAGAGTTTCGAGACCTTATTTTCTGACAATATGACTTATGGAAGCACAAATGCTTGGAAGAGTGTAAAGATCTTGTTACAGAAAGCAATGACGGGGTTAACTGGAAGAAGAGGTTCTCTATTCATTGGAGGCGAAGGGGATTTAGCCCCTACGTACAGAAGACTCAGGGCATTTCATTTTCCGTTGGAAATTAAATCTTGAAGGACGAAACTTGCAAAAGGCTGAGATATAAAAGGTACATCGAGAGAATCATGGTGGAGTGAGTTTTGATTGTGTTCAAATCTTGCAATCTTTTAGGTTTAGGAGGATGTATGGAGCATTTAAAACTTGCAGCAAACTATTTCTTCTACTAGTATTCAATAATGAGATTCGAATTGGGTTTCGCTTAGGTGTTATTATCCTGTAGGACTGGAATAGTAATAATAAATAAGAGTGAATAAATGAGCTGATGTAAAAGATTCAAGTTCACATGAGAATTGGCATTTAGTCTTTGATTATCTCAACCTACCAAAAACAGAATTATTAACACGTTTAGCACAGAGATCCGAAATGAATGAAGTGAAAATTCTGCAAAGGACAGCGCACAGAAACTCCATTGAAAGTTGAGGTTGTTCTCACACTACTTAATGCATTTGTAGCCCACAGGCCTCATAGATATTTCACAACTATATGGTCATAAAACAGTATTTCTCTTTCCAATAATGGATTTGGGCTAAGTTAGTTGAAACAGGTAAACTTCAATGGTGAGAGAGAGAGAGAGAGAGAGAGAGAGAGAGAGAGAGAGAGATGGGTGGGTCTCTCTGATCACAAGCAGAGGTCAAACTCTTTTAACTCTCTCTGAAACGTTGTCATAACATCTTTGACAAAACCGTGAATATGTAAATACGTATCACATTAACCAACAAAAGAAGACGTTATTGTGTTCTTTGTAATTTCTATAACACAAACCTCGTTTCTGGTTCTGAGTCCCACACATCACTGGCTTCCCGTTTCGATCCGTACAATGATAGGTGATGAATGAGCATCTTTTTTGTAATGAAAACCACGTGATACATGTAAAGATATTCAAAATAATAATCCATCTACAGTCCGAGATTTAAGGGAAACAAACAAATAAAAACATCATCAAATAGTTCAGTCGGTAATTGAAAGTGATGGATTGTTCCATAATAATGCTACTAGATGAACCAATTAATTTTTATACTAGTATGATTAGGCATATATACGCTTGGAGATCCCAAAATAACATAAAAGAGTTATCTGTTATGTTTTAAATATGAGTTAGGTGACATTTGTTTGCTTTTTTATGTACTATAAAGAAACCCGAAATAAAGAGAAAGTAAAGCAAATGCTGGAAGTCAAAAACAAAAAAAAAAAGCAAAGCATCGAGTGTCCTTTATAATTTAATTAAAAGACATGAAAAATATATCGGAGTTTATAAAGAGCAGGTGCTTCAACAAATGATGACGCAAATCCATTATTTGCTTCGATGATTAGGGAGAAAATTAAGTTGATCCACATGCTGATTTGTCTTGAACAGTTTTGTTTACGTGGGAAGTTAAGTTACGTACGACAAGGATATAATTAAATCGAAGTAGGTCTAACTGCAAATAGAATTCATACTCCCTCAAATTAATGACACATGTTTGTGTTAGAGACAAATAGTCTTTAGTTTTACATATAGTTAAAAATTTGGTGTGTTTTGTTTCTCCGGGATTTCATGTAATAAAAGACAAGCTGTTCTATATTTGGAAAATTATGGACTTTTGGCATATAGTTGAAGAACCACAGCTATTCACAATGTATTAGATGGACTTACACAAATTTGAAACCAGCTATTTGAAGAACTTTTCGTTAACGCGTGATTTATCAACCCCTAAGACAACAGAATATCTCTATTCATTAGAAAATAAAATAAAAGTCATACGTAGTTAATCAATCTTACAGAAAAAAAAAAAGATAACAGAATATATGATTAACTCAAATGAGAGATACTGATGTCTGATTATAACAAATTTATACTAGTATCTATTGTTTCGTTGTCATTGAAATGTAAAAAATCATGATTTTAACTAGTTATGCTGGTCTAATAACTGTTAGGTTTTAACATATGGATCTGAATTAGAGTCCAAATTTTCCTACTAAAATTTTTTTTATCATGATGATCATTCGTAGATGTTTTTGTGGACTTCATGAACTTAAATTGAATTTCGATCTAGAATGTCATGTCACCGCTAACAAAGAAAAACGATGTAAAGTAAACAATTTTTTTTCTAGAAGATCATAATTACATGTTTATGTGCAATTTCATGTGATCGCAATGCTTTATATATCACCGACGAGAGTCTATGAAAAACACTTAGTAACTAACTTTTATTCTTTGCAGTCTATAATCTACTGCTACCAAATTAACATTTTTTATATTGTCAAAATCAATTAAATCTATATGTCAATTATAATTAAGAGAATCATTCTGTAGTTGCATTCTAACACAAGCAAAACACAACTAAAACTGTCGGGATTCACAAAATATTTTCTTTTTATCGAATGTTTGGAAAAGAGAATCACGGATTCAGTAATTCAAGTACTCAAACAAATTAATCTCACGAGACAGGTTTAAATGTAATGTCGGCTCCCGAAAACTCCCAACAAAATAAAAACAAACACGAAATATTTCATACTTATAAAAATGCTCTCTCAGCAGCCACAGCGCCAAGTGTATTACCTTCATTACGCATTTGTCCCATTGAAATATAGGCCTTGCTCGTGACTCTCCCTTTCTCCATATCTTTTTAGTTTTATTCATAGTATTTTTAAAATAATATGTCTATAAAATAAATTGGGTGGCACATAAAGTCCACCTCATCTTTCTACACGCCTTCATCCTGTGGACATATAATCTCAGCACATGTATTGAAACACAATCGCTGTCTCCATCTTCTTATATTATTTTTTTTTCATCATATTATATTATATATATAACTACTTCATATAATATACACATGATATATCGATATCATATCATAACCCCCTTCATTTTTAGATAAAATAAATATCCAATCAGCCAATCCAACCAACAAGCCATAATCATAATAAATTGCCTTCAACAAACAAACATTCACTAAAATATCTTCTTTAAAATTATTCGTACCGCCACAAACAAATCAGTAACAAGCCTTTACTGTCACTGAAAATACTTAAAAACATACAACAAAATAGCAGAAAATTTTAACATTTCCCTCTATTCAAATCTCGGCGATAAGATGATTATAATAATATATATTTAATGCTTGGAAAAAAAAAACCATGATAAAACCCGGAACCCGGCCCGGTTTTTTTAATCGGCGATAGCCCAGTTCATGTCGTTCTCAAAAATCCAGTGACAAACCTCAATCCGACCCGGTTTAGACCCGAGAGCTAAGAAAGCTCCATGGGTCGGACCCCACGATGACGTGTCCATGTGACAGATGGCGATTCCGTGGTTGATCTTGGTCTTACTGTTCAACTCCAGAAGATCCGCTTCGTAGACCCGAACCTTAGGGACCGAGTGGCAGTAATACAATAGATACGGGTACAGAGACTGATGACACGACACAGCTTTCGTCAATTTCCCACCGTTGATTCCGTTGACTTTCCCGATCACGACCTTCTGCTTTGACCCAGCCACATTCTCAGTCGTTCGTAGCACAACGCTTCGTCCTAACACCGAAGTTGCGAAATCGATCATGTCCTCCGCCGATCCAACGCACCGCTTCGTCTCTCCAACGCTAGGAGACCTCTCGCATTCCGTAACCGCGTCGGAGATGATCTTCTCCATCGTCGAGTTCTCACCGGCGTGGAAGATCCTGTTGATCTCTCCGAGTTTGGAGGTGGCAAATGGTAATTTGGAGATGATGGTGCGGGGCAAAAACGACCTTTTAGGCATTTTATCCTTAATGTCAGGCATAGGAATCACTGTACCTTCTTTAAGCGTAGATTCCCTAAAGAATTTACCCGGTTCGATCCACTTATTCACGGTTTTGCCATCGGTGGTGGCTGAAGAAGAAAAAGTGGTAGTCGCATTGTATTTAGCGAAAGCGACGCCGTTTTTAGCGTAATCCTTGAAAGTGGAGTTTGGCGTGTAAGTCTTGAAACTGATCTTGTGTCCTTCAGCTCCTTTCCCATAACCGGTGAAAGTCTCCGAACCGGGATTAAATGACTGACCGTAATTAGTGAATTTCACCTTACCGGAGTTAGAGTCTTTCGCGTAGGATGAGAAGGAACTGTCGCCGACGTTGGCCTTGTCTCTGTAGTTAGCGAACGTGTCGACGGCTGCGTTACCGGAGGCGCCGTAGTTCTTGAAGTTGTTCTGAGGGACATTAGCGTCGGTTCCGTAGCTTGTGAAGGAGTCGTTAGCAGCGTTTCCTTTCTCGCCGTAGTTCGAGAAACCGGAGCCGATGACGTTGGCGGAGACGCCGTAAGAGGCGAACTCACTCGGGAGTCCGTTTCCGTTTTTGCCGTAGCTAGTGAAAGACTGACCTTCTCCGGCGTTGGCTTCGTGAGTGTAGGTCTTGAACGACTGTTCCCGTCCGTTACCGCCGTCGGAATACGCCGTGAATCGACTGGTGGGATTGTTGACGCCGTTTTGGTAGTTGGTGAATTCTCCGGTGCCGCCGGTTCCGAAGGTGCCGTAGGAGTTGAAATTCTCCTCGACGACGTTGCTTCCCTCGCCGTAGACGGTGAACTTATCGTCGTGACCAGCGCCGCCACGGCTGTATCTACGGAAAGAATCGGTGACGACGTTGTTGTCCGTTGAGTATTTCTGGAAAGAGTCTGCGCCGCCGGCACGAGCATTGCCGTAGTTGGTGAAGTTCTTCTGGTCGTAGGTGGAGAACTTGACGTCGTCGCTGTGTTTCTCGAGGCTGGGGCTCAAATCCGGGAAACAGAAGAGGTTCGCGGCGGAGCAGAAGTCCGGGAGACGAGTCGGGAGAGAGTTTTGAGCGGCGAGTTTGGCGTACGTGGCTGAGTCCACGGCGTTGAGTGGTGAAGCCTTGGAGATAAGAAACTCCGATCTGAGAGATGATGATTTGTCGCTGCGGATCTCTTTGTTCCAGTAACGGACAAGAGATGCTTTAGGTGTGAATGGATTCTCCTCCGTTGATAATCCGCCGCCGATTAACCGTCCTCCGACGAAAACAACCTGCATTGCCACCCCCAAAAAAATACAGCATTTGATTCAACAAATTAACCAACTTCCACTAACCGCAAATTCATCAACTAATAATAATAATAATAATCCAATTGAAAAAAAAGACAAAAGCAATCGAATCAAATTCGGACAGAACAGCAGTTGTGAAAGATTCAAAGAGTAATGCTTACATTGAAGAGGCAGAACAAGAACGATTGGAGAAGAAGCAACGGTTTGAGCATTTTTGGTTCTTAGCGAGAGAGAAACCAAAAGAAAAAAAAAGAAGAAGATGTAGAGCAGAGAAGAGATTGGTGGGCTTGTTGGTTTTGAGAGACGATTGTGTATATATATGTCTATATATATAGAGCAGGCCAAAAAAGCCTACACCAATTATATTATGTCGACAACCACCAGGAAACCTACACATTTTAAATTTGAATATAACCTTTATTAACTTTTTAATTTATATTTACTAGGTACATTTTTAGTTATGTATAGTTTGTATACTTTTTAGAATATATATAAATAAATGATGATATTAAATTTGGAAGAAAAGATATTGACTAAATTAGATAGGATAATGGGGGGAAAATAAAGTGGGACTAGAAAATGAAAAAGAGTGGAGTGAAAAAGGGACAGCAGAAAGAGAGTGACAAGAGTAGATTTTAGAAGCAGGAAAAAAACAAATGAAGTGGGACTCTTTTTTTTTTTTGCAACACATTGGTTTGGTAACGCGTTTTCAAACCGGTTTTCGTTTTCTACCCAATATCTAATTTACCGGTTATTGATAAGTTTTCTCTTTTAACCATCCAAAACAAAAGAGCAATGAAAGCTGTAGGCCATTTATAGGAGTTCTTTTGGAGTAAGAAGACCAAAATTAATGGTAATGGTCAAGAAGTCTCTGTATATTCTCTTGTCTTCTTGTCAAATATGGTTACAAGTTAATACGCTTCAACACCCCTCTGCGACTGTAGCTCAAATATTGTTGATGGTATATGTATCCTTCTTTTTTGCCAAAGAGTTAGTGATGGTACTGGTATCTAACGCCTTAAAACTGGCGCATTCATCCTACCTTGATATTGGTCAAAAAAATTATGTATGCATTATATTAGATTGACCCATAAAAAGCACCATATATATGTGAATTTTACAAGTTAGCTACATATATTTATTTTATTTTATAAATGACAAAATGATTGTGTTCAAATTGCATTTGACAAAATCGATAAATTTGTAAACAGCAAAATATGTGAAAACATCAACGAACTACTCTGTATTCCACATGGTCTCAGACCAATACCATCACATATCTATATATATCTCTCTCGTGTCACTTGGCTCGTAAAATGCGATTTTCTTATGGACTGCTTGAAATGGACGGTTTGGTAGTTATATTATTAAATTTTCTCACCAAATAATTTCACGCCGTCTAGCTGAAATATAACTTCGACATATAACATAAGAGTTGTACAGATTAAAGATATGTGCATCCCGTAGAATGAGAAGACAACATTATTTATAACTTTTTATCATACGTTTGTAATTTGTAAATGGTAATGGTTATTCGGTTGATATTTAGAAACTCAAATAAGATTTTGTATCACCATAGTCACTGATTTCTGACAAATCAACTCTTAAGTAAAATTTTGACAATTTCGTTTGCAAACATATTGAAAGACCGGTAATATTAACAGCAATTTTTATTACGTGAGAATGAAAATAAATGGCAATAAATCTGTTTGTACATTTTAACGTCTGTTTCCCTAAAACTTATACTAACGTATGGAATCCCATGAACAGACCATACAAGTGCATGCATTGATGCTATTATTTAGTGTAGGTGTCAATAGTCAAAAGCTTATTTACAGTAGTTTATTCCCAATTATCTTTGACCCAAAAAAAGGCTACACCGATTGACGATCAACAACTATAGAGACTAGAGTGAATCTATGTATATTAACTGCGTATAGATGACCAACATCTATGAAAAGGACTCCAGTAAAATCCACTTTTATTAACCTTTTGTGTAGGAGTCGTTGGTTGTGTGATGATGAATGCTTGATCGTAATTGGTGGTTTGAACAAAAAGTGGATCGACCATAATACTCTGGTCAAGGGAACTTGCTCCAAAAAGAAAAATGTTAAAAACACTAAAAAGTTATGATGACTTGAAATTTCTAGAAATACATTATTTTTACCCACACTTCTTTTATTGAATTAGTATCCACATAAACTTTAGAAATTCTCACTTAATCACTTATAGTTACTCATACAATTCCAGTATAAAAGGAAAAACAAATTAATGTCCTTGTTACGAATTGGTATTTCATTTTTAATGCCAGATTTTCTATGGATCGTATAATTTTTTTCCATATTATCGGTTCAAGATTGGACTTGGACATGCATGCAATAACACCTTGCATTGGCATTAATTATTGTCAACTTATGGTCTACCAATTAGACGTCTATAGTCACCAATCACATGGGAGGTACTCGAAATTCGAAAATGTGTTCATAATGTTGGACTATAGATTCCGTCACTATGATTAAATTGGAAAGTTAAAATCATAGCTGGTAGAATCGATCGGTGTCCATATATAGTTTTGAACTATTATGTAGACTAGATCGGCAACTTAAGTACTTAGCCATAAGTTCGCTAATTTAGTTGTTGATAGACTTCGTTCAGAACAGCCGTTATAAAAAACACATAGTACTAAGTTTTTTTCTTCAATATATCTAAAGTGTAGCTTACATTAAATTATTGGAGTAATCATCTTTTTTGTCGGGCTTTTGATTTTGAGCTATATGAGGGAAATATAAGATAGCAACGTCCAACATAATCTTGCTGATTCGGTTTGATCAGTAACCGGAAGCACGGTTTGGTATGACCAGTTCCAATTACAAAAACCAAACAATTTTTGTCTGACATCACGCCACGCGTCATTAACTAAATGGTTTTAACGAGACGCGGTTTTCGCCACCAGCCAAAACATAAGGGTACGTGTTGATGTAATAAGTGGAAAGAACTGAGTAAGATTCGTTAATAGTGAACCCAAAAGTCGCATTATTAAATGAATAATAAGATTATATATAAAAAAAAAAGTTCGTCCTTTTAGCATTTTCTCGATTTCTGTCTGATTGCACCAGGAAATTGACAAAGCTCGTGAGAGTGGCAAATCAGTAGTACAGTTGAAGACGATGTGGGTAATTCCGGTATTCGAGTTTGATGAGTTCAGGTTCTTTGATTAAATTTTGTTGTTAAAGCTTAATTTTAATTGTCGTTGCGTTGTATGTCGTCGTAATTAGTATTTTCATCCAATATTAAAAACTCCCAAAGCGTATAAGATAAATTATGATAGACCAATGATAGCTATTAGGGTGATTTTTTCATAATAGCATAAATTCTGCGTGTGGATTTTAAAAGTATATCATGCTATTAAGTCTAAAAAGACACTGTTATGAAAACCACACGCGCGCGATTAAACGCATGATTTATCTACTATAATGTCACCATATATATTTATACGAATGATCTCCACCATATATATTTATACAAATGATCTCCCCATTTCATTATATTGCAAATGAATCATGGTCCAGGTGTTACTGTGTAACGTGTATTATGTCTCCAAAATAGGAGTGTTTGATAATTGGTAGTATTATTTTAGGATGCAATTTAAGTACGAATTTAATAGATCATAGCCATAGCCCCAACTCTTTCCTGAGTGTCAATCAGGCGCCACGCCACTTATATAACACTAGGCATAATATACACAAGTTGCAAAAAAAAAAACCCCAATAGTGGACTGATTTATGCAATTCCATATACGTATATATCGTATGTGTTATGTGTATGCATGACGTGATGATGACATGTACATTCTTTTGGAAGTGCAAGTTTGCAACGGCATTGACATGGATGTAAGTTTTGTCACCTTGTCCAATTAATAAGGCCATGTATATGATTTTTGAGCAAAAACATGTTATTGTAAGCGATGCCAAAATATATTCAATTCACCCAACGGCCAACACTACAATCCGTTAGTAGATTTGATAATTTACATATATAACGACAATTTAATATGTAGAGTGAATCAAACACTTGTATAAGTGTTGAACCATACAAAATACTTGTATTACTGGATATTCCCAATTAATGCATGTCGAAACTCTCCTTCTTCAAAATTTAAAACTTTCAATGCAGTAAAAAAGTTATGCATGATGTTGCTAGAATATATTTATATATTTGCAAATGACTATTTGCTTTGTTTTTCTTTTAAGAGTATCTGCTTTGTTTTTTTGCTCTGAATAATATAAACTGCAAGATCATTAATTACGTCTTGATCAAAAGAAACCTATCTAAATTTACTGACCATATGAATTGTCTATAGAGATACATAACTAAGACACTGCACATTTGATCATGTTATGGAGTTTACTGATGATTTATATTAATATCATCATTGCATCATTTTGCGGTGTTAGCATTGTTTGACAAATGAAATTAAAAGGTCGTTATAATTCATAATAATACTTTTGAAATTGCGATCGAGGAGCTGCCATGCATGAAGTTTTGTCCCCTTCTTTTTAATGCACGTTTCTCAGCTGTTTCTTAAATGTTGAGTTGAGTGGCACATCGTATCAAATGACAAATGGTAAGGTTTAGTATTCTACGTTTAGTTCGTATTAGTACAAAACTATATCGTTCCTGGGATAATTATTATGACAAAAGTCTAGTTAGCCCGCCGTGTGCTAAGAGCACGCCTCCTTCAAATCGATACCCATATACTGTCCTATATATAACAAAATGTTTTTACTATAAACTGTCAATATTTTGCTTAAGCATTGATATATTTTAAATATAAAGAAACACTTCTCAATCATGAAATTTCATCGTGCAAATTTTTTCATCGTAATTGCAAGGAAAGTACGATACAGTCATAATTACATTTTACCATACTTCTTCAGTAGTAGTGACTATTATGAGAATCTTAAAATACGAACCGCGTGGCTTGGTGGATTGTGGTCAGTGGTCTCTATCTTGATGTCTGCCTTTATTTACGTTCCTTTTGCTTTATTTTCAATCTCGATAAAATTCCATTGCGACACAAAATCGCAAACTACAACAATAAAGTAAAAGCAGTTAAAAATCAAACTCCTCTAAAAAGTAAAAACCACGTTTTGGATTTCTTGAGGAATTATGATAAGTTTGTGTACACAATCTCATATACATTGGCCGTTAGATTTTCTTAAGCGACTCAATATAATACCGTGATTAGAACTAACAGGGTATGATGATAAACAGATAAATCCATTTAATAACGTTTGTCTTTTCCACTCAATAGGAACCAACCAATTGAGTCTTACTGCTTTTCGCACTCATAAATCATTGTTGTGGCCCTTGTCGTACTGCACTACTGCGTTTGTAATTTATATGCTCCCCCTTCGCATATTACTCAATAAATGACTGAAAACAAATAATGTATGCACGTTAAAAAAAAAAGGAAAAAAGAAAGTATAAGCTATTGTTGTCTCAACCAAAAAAAAAAAAAGAAGAAGAAGAGAGGGGCTATAAGCTATTGTTCATAGCGAAAACAAAAATGCTCCTCTGTACCTAAGTAAAATTAGTAATAAGTTTGAAAATAAACTTTACATTCTACATACCCACTTTTCTTTTCACATTTACCACTTC
Organism: Sisymbrium altissimum; assembly: GCA_900406495.1. Taxonomy (NCBI): domain Eukaryota; kingdom Viridiplantae; phylum Streptophyta; class Magnoliopsida; order Brassicales; family Brassicaceae; genus Sisymbrium; species Sisymbrium altissimum. The sequence continues at coordinate 10,500 of OVBI01001429.1, read as the reverse complement.
TTAAAATGCTAAGGGCATATCCAACCCTATTTTTAATCTGATGCCAAATTGCATTTTGGTATAAAGTATATTTCATTTTCAATTGTAAAATGACATAATGCAATTTTTAATTCCAAATTTGGAATGATCTCATTCTCAATTCCATTTTGCAATTGAAAATTTTATTTGTAAAAGTAGCCTTTCAAATTTAAGTATTATTACTTAATAAATAAATAACTTTTTGATAATGATTTTATTTTATTAATGATTCTAAATATTAAAACACTTTCATTTCTAAAATTAAAATACAAATAACATATATTTTATAAGAAATACAATAACAAAAACCATAACAAATTTATAGATATTTATGTGTTTTTCTTCATCTTATAATATTTAAATTTAAAAATAGAATAGTTTATGGATTTTTTTTAAAAAAAATGAATGGGTCTATTTGTAAAGTTTTAAGAAAATATGTATAATTTGTAAAAAAATAATTAAATAAAAAAGAAAATTAAATTTAAAATATTCATTTTGAAATAGAAATTGGAATCATATATTATAAAAAAAATTCGATTGCATTTTGCATTTATATCATTTTGAGATGAAAAATGCAATAATACATTAGAGATATACTCTAGGAACTGGTCTATTATTAAGAATTGGTATATTTGAAAACGAAAACTGAATGCGTATATATTTTGTAAACTCTACATGTTTTGTAGTATATTTGAGTATCTTTTAATTAGATCCTCATTATCAGATTTTTGGACTTCAGTTTGCAAATAAGATACATATCAATATATATATATATGTTATCACTATAGTAACATAATCGAGTGTATATGATTTTGTGTGTAAATGGAATTAAAAGTCGGGTTTTCGTGAATTTTTCTTCTAAACTTGTTGTAGATAAGAACCCATAATATTATGTTATAATCATATAAATATCGCACTTTTGTTTGAAGGGAAGCAACAACGTATTTATTAAATACAGTCAATCAAGGAGTTTATAATAAGATAAAACTAGGAGTCACTGAAATTTATATTCAACGCTATACGACAGACATACTCTGTCGTGATTCATACGTATATATATAACATACACATAATAACATGCATATATACATGCGAGACCAAGATGCATGTTCGCATCTATGTGCGTGTGCAACTTGTTTGACGGTCGATGAGAAAATTAATTACGGAATCTAATTAATGATCAATTGATCATAGATAAATTAGAAACGCACATGACGAGGCATTGTTGACCAATATATACACTGATTAAAAAGTAGAGTGTATACTACTTCGTAAAGTTATTTTAATTGATCCTCCATGAAATATGTTTCCACCTATATTATATAGTATAAATTATGTTTGAATCCCAATTTATTTTTGTATCGAAACGTTTCATATGAAAAACTTATAGCCATTACTCAAAATTATACTGTTCTATTGGATAGTACTGTACTAGTGTGTATGAATCAGTGTCATATTAATAACAGGGCTTGGAAAACTGGTGCTCGAGTGATTGGTACTGTACTACTGTGTATGAATCAGTATTTTTGTAGGATCCTAATCCGAACAGTTTAAGAAATTCGGATATCTGAATCAATTCAAAGACATCCAACTTATTATACTCACAAACAGTCAATTATAAATACTACATCTATTCCATTTTATAAGTTATTTTAATTAAAAGCATTATTATTAAAAATCATAAATATGTTACTTTTATATTAAAATAATTATTTTACATTTAATTAAAAGCATAACTAATCAATTATAAAAAACAGCAAAATATTAATACTCACAATATATTAAATAAATATAACATTTGTATAGAAAATTGTAAAAAATCAAATAAAATGAAATAAATTGTTTTTTTTAAAAACAACTTACAAAATGGAACAAAGAGAGTAAAAATATTCACCAATCAGTTATCTGAGAGGTTCAGATCAGATGGAATGTATGTAAAATTGTATTCCATCATTAAATGTTGTCTAGATGATGATCACTCTTTCATTTTTCAGTAATACTATTAAATCCGAGCATAGTTATGAAAGGATTAGTATAAAATATAGGTAGGCATCGAAGTCCACGAAAACACACATAGATACGTTCATTGATTATTCAAAGGTATATATACAAAGAACTTAATTATCGGAATTAATTAATGCGTACTCTTTTGAAAACATTAATTGTATCGAATATTTCTGTCGTGTTTCAACTTTTTCTAATTGAAAACATTAAAAGTATACAATCTGCAATTTTTCTACTTCGTAGTAGTATAAAACAAGAGTTGTCTTTGAAATTTGGTGTTCAAAAGTTAAAGGATATTTTTTCTGTTAAAAAGCAAAATTCTTTTTTTTTTAAAAGCAAAATCTTAAACGATATATAATCTACTTTTAAAATGAGCCACTTTTTAAAAAAAACTGACATTGTTAAAGCCGAGATCCCCCGATATGTAATTCTGAAATTATGAGACGTGTATATAATTAACGCACCACCGCATCAATATTTATTACCTTTTCTTACTATTTATAGAAAGTACGTTAATGAAAAAGAACATAATCATTCATTATGATTAAAGTAATGTCCCCAACCAAATTAACAAATGCTACAGAGAGAACCATGTGTTGCAGCTATCGATCATGTGAGGGGAGTATATATATAGGCGTGTAGGTTATTTGTGGACCAAATATGCATAACGCGACGACAGTACTGTTTAGTTTTACTTTAAAAATTTAAGCCACTTGTTAAGGTCGATTAATAATGATATGTGCTTGTATTATTAATTATTCTTCCCTCACAAAAGATTCCCGTAAATAATGACATAATCTTAGTTTGTTTGGCATTACGCTATTATTGTTGATTATTGCCATTTCTTGCAGAGACGTATCTCACTGTAGTGTTACTTTCTGTTTTCAAATTTATACAAATAAAAACTGAGGATAAAGTCACGCCATCCAGGGTATTCTGTCCCCGTACACATGTTCCAAATTTTGGGATTTTCCATCCTTCTTTTATAAATAGAGGCATTTTTGATGTAATGGTAATATTTATTTACGTAATCATATAAAACATGTGATTTCTTCTCTTCTAGAAAGTCTTAGTGATGGAAGTGTATGAGATATTCAGTGTTTTTCGGAATATCGGGGAACTGCCTGAAGTTTTGGATGTGTTGATTTTTACCGTAAATTGTTTGTTAACTTTCATGAACACTGAATCAAATGTTTTTCTATCATTGTTGCTTCGTCGAACGAATACCAAAGATGAAAATAATGAATTTTTTTTTTTTTTTGCCACCAAAGATAACATGAAAGCTTATAATTATCAAGTTAATTATTTAGTTTTTAGCTAGTTAATTAAGTCTATTAGGATAAACCAAAGATCCTTGACCTTCTTCAGAGTTGGCTCCAATTGACTTTTTACTATAATTTACAAACGACCCTTTCGAAAATAGAATAAATTGACAAAAAAAGGAGTAGCAGCATTATACAATCTTGATTAGTTACCAAGCACAATAATATCTTGATTATGAAATATTCACATGCGATCCAACTATTGAATCTCACTATCAAGTACCAACACAACTCCAGGTCGTCCTGAACCATATAAATGTATATTATACCTGCGATTCCCTCATATATGTATGGAAATGAGCAAAAATACAATTACTTTCTTTCAATTTCTAAAGTATAAATTTCGAAATAAGTTTACGTTTTGAGAAATAAAACTGAGTCACTGATATAAAAGAAACCCTTTTTTATACTATAACCTAAGTTCCACAAAAGATATTATGGATGGTCGGTCGTCGAGCAATGGTGTTTTTGAATAGATTTATCATTTATCTGCATGGTAAAGAGTATTTCATGAAAGTTTCTCAAATTCCCTAAAACAAAACGAAAAACTCGAATTCTCCTAACTATATATATAAGTCTCTTACATCATTACATTAAAACATGTATAAATGAGTGAATACGTGAAATGATGAAGGTCCCCCTCGCAAACGTGGTTTGTCCCAAAGTCTTATAATTATTATGAGTTAGCTTTTTCTTTTCTTTTTCTGCGTCCCCAATTTTACAAGTCAATATTCCTGATAATACCTACAATTATTTTGTTAAAAGGAAAAAAATCGAATTCCATTTTCTCATTGTTAATATCATGAATAGTTGATATCGCAACTGATATGCGTGTTGATAGTGTAACGTGCTGCTTCCAAGTATGTGAAAAAAAAAAAAATACATGCCAATATATGTACGTACGTATGTGAAAATCATAAAATGAATAGGTGATGTCAAGTCGATGCATTATATTCGATAGTACAAGTGTACAACAATAATGTACATATATATTAATGTGGCTTGTTTATGTTTGTTGGTTTGCGATCTTATGTAATGTAAGTATGGGCTTAATCTATTAACTGGATCTCTCTTCTCCCAATGGGTTATACATCTTTGTCGTTGTAGGATACAAGTACTACCACGCAGGTCTTATTGCCTTGCCACCCTGCTTTATTTGTTATCATGCCTTCTTCTTATAAAGTATTTATAATAGAAAATGTTTAACTCATGCAAAGGTTCTTTTTAGTAGTGGGAGATAATGGGTAAGCCTTTATTTTGGTCCGTCTTTACATAATTGCGAATATATGTGTGTATATTCAAAAGGTAATTTATTCGAATTTATCTCTCTTTTTTTGTCGGCAATTCATCCTGAAATTAAGTGTTAAATGTTTTATATCAATGGTCCCGACTAGTAAAGATGTAAGAAATTTTGAATTTTGATTAAAATTTGAATTTTGTACAAGTTTTAAAGCAGTCAGAACTCAGAAGGGACCAAAATATATATTTAACAAGCCCTGAAGAAAGGCCAGGCCATACCAAAATCATTATGAGCCGAACGTTAGGCCTACGATTATAGGCCTTCTCAAGTTTTTAATGTGCAATGGGATTCACTAAAGTTAGTTAAGTGACTTAAGTCTGCTATGCCAAAGCTGAAAATAGGAACATGTTAATAATTAATTAATTATATGTAGTCTCTGTATAGGAAAATAGGAAGATTTAGGAGCTTTAAAAAATTCTCTGTTATTCAACTAATAAATTTAAAAACTCTTTTCAAATCATATGTAGTTGAATATATACATAATTTATGTAAATTTATTTAAAATCACTACAAAATTCTTTATTATTTCAGTTAACAATTTATAAAAAAATATATCAAATCTACTGTTATTCAAAGCTAAACAGTATTTTCAAAAAAAAAATTATAACTAAAAATATATACAAAATCTTCTAAAATCATTTTTAATAAATTTTCGTTCTAAATCACATCTACTACTACTGTTATTTAAACAGATTTCAAAATACAAAGATATTCCAAAAAAACTACAATTTCTCTTTTTTCTCTTTATTTCTATAAACAGGCGACTCTGAAAAAATATATATTTAACTTCTGTTGAAATGCAAATGTTATTAAAAATTTTGATTACGCAAAGGCAAGTTTCTTCTATTTTCTCCTTGGGTCAGTTTAGACACTGAAACATTATAAATTTTTTTATCCTTTGGCCAATGGCCAGCACAATATCACCTGCAGAAGCCGTTAGAGTAATGCGAGATCTTTTACCGAAAGAAGAGAAGGAGAAAGTAACACTATTTTTATCCTCTTTAATAGAATCATTTTATGGGTCTGTGTGTATACATCAATCTTTGATTACTTCTAAGTTGTATTATTGATTGGCAGAGATACTCGATGATGAGGCCTATAAGTGGATGAACAAAGTAGACAAATTTGAGGAGAAACATTTCAAACTTGGACCTGAATACAGAGTTATTAGTGAGCTGATGAACCGTCTGAAGGGAAAGAGAAGTTTGTTCTCCACCAAAAAAACAAACAAAGCAAATCATGGAGTTGATCGAGTGGACAGAGGCTTTGGACACAAACAACCGAGCAAATTATGGAGTCATTGAGCGTGACAATATTCAATGTGGCAATGCTGGAGAAGAAAAAAGATGATAATGATGATGAAGAGGAGTTTGATGACATGAAAGAAAGTGATGATATTTTTTTGGAGAAGCTGAATGAAATTCGACAAGAAACTTGAAAATAAGCTTTCTGAAATCTGAATTGATTGATCATACATTCGGGAAGCAGTAAATTTATCATTTACTCAACGTATGTTACAATTACTCATGAATCATAAAATATTCTTAAGAGAAATTCAAAAAGTCTCAAAGTAAAAGCCATTGACACTTGCTCCATCTTTTGCATCGTAAAGCGTTGCTTGTATACAAATCACATGTTTTCTCAAAAATTCAAGATTCCAGAGAAGCCTCAACTCATTAAGGATCCCACCAGCCTGTCTCTTAAACGATTACAAAAAACCCAACTATCAGCCTCTTTTAAATAACACAAGTCAGTCTCAATAGTGTATGTATATGTGTTAATCATTCATCTAAATTCCACTAAAATTGAAAGGAAGAAACACAAAAAGAAAAAGGTGACGAGATGTAGGAGTAACAGGAAGAAGAGAGAAAGATGAGGACACCAATATAGACTGACGAGACAAGCCATCTCCCAAACAAGGAATATCAGAAGTAGTGTGTAACAGAGGACGACTACACGACTGTCGACAAAACTCAGCCCTGTTTCCATAGCTTCTCCCATCACCATGCTGATCCCATCACCGTATATAATGTACATTTTATTACTTTCATTTAAACACTCAAAACACACACACAAGACTCGTCGAAAAAAGAGAGACACCATGCAAATGAAGTTGTTTGATTTCCTCTCTAAACGAGGCAATTCATCTCACGTTTTTCCTCCGTTTCTGCTACACTCATAAAGACTTGAGAAACAGATATAAGAAGACAATCTCTGATTCGTACCCAATCGCTACCACTTTTCTTATAAAGGATCTCCATTATTGTCTTCTTCTTTTATTTGTCCAACCTCGTGCATGTTTAACTAAATATTTGTATTATCCATTTACAATCTAAAACAGTTTATCCAAACAAAAGATATTACTCTAAATTTGTTCCAAGACAACCTATCTCTCTAATAAAACTTCTTTGCAACTCCGGCCAACATCCACAATATAATGCCAAATGTCACTAGAAAACACAAGTCCATTATTACCGTAAGCCGGTTTGGAGGAGGATTGAACCGGATTAAATTCACAACCTCTTAAACAATTTGAAAAGAGCTCTTTTGTTACTTCTCACAAGAGCTATTCTTCGTTGACATTTTGCTATAGGCAGCCTCTAGAGGATCTTCTCCCGTGAGGAGTTCCCACAGAATCAAACCGAAGCTGAAAACAACAACTGCAGGCTTGAAGAAGTCATTGTGCAAGTCTCCAGACAAAGGTCCAAAGTTAAAAAATTTAATTGTATCCTCTTTGTCTAGAAGAAGACACCGACTGTCAAGGTTACTAAATATATTCCGTCTCAATTTGAACAAAGACTAGTCCGAGGTCAAAGCTTATTTTTCTTTGATTCGCTAACTAGGTACAATATTGATAAAGTTGACAAAATGGAGGAACTTGCATGTGAAGCTCCTATTATGGGTTCCCAAGAAAATTCAGGTCTAGTCCCTTCTTTTGTTGCCTTGTTATTTCCTTTGCTTTGAATTAAATACTCAGAGAGGATACAATTAAATTTTTTAACTTTGGACCTTGACAGCCGGTGCCTTCTTCTAGTCCGATACAAGGTGACTTTGTTCCTAAAGTCGAACCACAGAACAGTAAAGATTCACTATATCATGTCATGTCCATTAAGAAAATTGCGGGTGCAAACTCTCTGCCTTTGGACCAGTACCAAGAAAAAGATGTTCAAGTGATACAGACCTAGACTGTTTGTTTCTTTCAATGGTACCTTGTTCGAATGTCAGTATTTGATGTGAATACCCTTTTGTCCTATCATATCAAGTGGATGTGAAGACGTGGAAGTTTCAGTTTATTTGAATTTGAAAATTCACTAGAGTATTATCTAAGATGGAATGTTAGAAAAGGAAATTCTTGAATTTATCTCTCACCTCTTCGGTCATAAGGGTGACATATCTTTATGCTGAGAAACTCACTGATGAATACTTTTTCATATGTAGAAACATGGTCGATTTTCTCTTCCAAGACAGCCACTGGATACAAGAAACCGTGAAAGCATTAGTATTCTGGAAGCATATCCTTTAGCAGAATGAACAAGAGATCAGATATCTTCTTTTTGATTCACAAGGCACTGAACTTGGTGTGTGACATTTTTAATTGCCCATGCCTTTTGGTTAAGTCCATTTGTGGGTTCACACAGTTGCGAGTTTCATCGATAATCACTGTTTAAACAAAAATAAAGAGCACATAGTTAAGAACAAGTAAATTTCATTACCTCAACTTGATTTCTTCAAGCACAAGCTGAAATCAGATTTCTCTTGAAGATATAAATCAATCGGCATGGAGACTGGAATAGAACCAGAGATTCGCCAATGTGAAGGCTGATTATTAACCGAATCATGGTTCAAAGTAGTAACCAACTCATCTTTCTCACTTATACCCATCTTTTCTATTCTAGATTTGATGAGCAGCACTAATTAAAACCTTCAGGATCAAATTCAAAGCACACTACAAACCAAAAAGAGTTGCCAAACAAACACATCCACTTTCGCCATTAGAGATGCAGTGAAAGCAAAATCCACCTGGAAGAAGCAATTGATTTGGATGAAGAACAAGAGAAAGCTCAATGAATAGATTTGATGGTAGAAACACACATATTGTTTAAAGACGAGCAAAGTACCGAGACAGGAGCAAACTTGTTTCCGTACGAACCCCATTATGATTCAAACGCAATAGTTGAAAGTACATGGACAAAAAAAACTTGTAACACACACAAAAAGATAGTTAAAAAAAAACACGAGGAGATGAGATAAACAATACTGGAATTGGGAATTTCAGGCAATGACAGAAGTAGAAAATAAGACCTCAACGACTTGGAGAGGCTCAAGTTTCAAGACAGGACGGGACCATTCAATCTTGCCCCAAATTTCGGGGGGGGGTCGCAGGCGTTTCTCAATGGAAATCTCCGCAGACCAAAGCTCAAAACTCTCAGGAACGTTCCAAAAGATGACTATGTTGCCAGCAGAGTTGCTGGTGAGTCTGCAGATATAAGGATGTCGGACCTGACAGGGTAGGAACATGGATGAATTAACAGTAGAGAGGGCTTGTCTCGATGGTAACAGCAGCTCTGGTTCCAAACCCTTGACTTCTATCCAGTTAAGCACAAGTGGATGACACCACAGGATTCTCCCTTGTTCACTGCGACAGTATAAAAGCTTGTCTATATAACACCAATCTTGTCTTTCTCCTGGCTTGGAATCCCTCCTGTCCTCCGTGAACCACCCAATAGGTTTACTTGGCAAGAAGAATATGGTTAGACGGTTCTCAACTACAGCGAAAATCTTCTTCTCCTCTTCTTCTATGGTCACACTTTGGTGGATGTTGGATGGCACCTTGGGAAGGATCAAGTCATCCCAAGTTTGGGTCTTTAGATCGAAAACCTCAGCCCAGTTTGAGGAATTAGCGCCCTCGCACCCTCTAAACACATATATCTTCCAGTCTAGAAGGCTTGCTGATGCGGAATCACGAGCCATCTTCATGGACGCAACGCGGCTCCATGCGAGTGAGAAACAGTCCAAGAACCAGACGTTCGAAGTGCGAGCGCCGTTTAGAAGACCGCCGATTACATAGATGCCCCGATCCGCCACCACGAGAGAGGATGATGAATCTGGAGCCGGATAGGGGCGGTTCGACGCTGACGGGACCGGGAACAGCCGATGCTGCGTAGTGTTGAGGATGAACCAGCGTGCGGTTGCGTCATCGTAGAAGCGCAAGCATACGTAGAAAGATGCCTCTAAGGACTTAGACCTCAAGCCGTGGAGCTCAGGGGAAGCTATCAGAGAGCGGCATCTCTTGGAGGCGATAGCGAAGGCTCCTAGGTCAAATCTCGAGACCCGACCCAGGATGCTAAAAACCACCCCATCTGGCAACAACCATAACCCAGACAAGGACGGAGACACCTTCCTCTGATTATTGGACAATTCACAGGAACCCGATCTTCCTTCCATTGGTCTGCTCGACAGAAACTACTGTTTTTTTCTTAGGATCCCGACAGCGACTGCTTAAGATATGCCTTAAGATTACTTGTAGAACCCGCAAATTCGTTTTTCTTTTTTTTTTTGGCTAACTAAAACTAAATAATTTCCTTTTTACTTTATATATTTACATTCTAGTGTACTCCTTGATCAGACAATTATTTGATGAGTATCATTATCCAAAGATTTCAAAATCTCGATATCGAATAAGACTAACCAGTGGGTGTTACTTGATCCGGACGTCAATTAGACGAAACAAAGAAGATTCAAATGTTATTCAGAGCTTTATTGTATACAGCTTTTTGAAACAGAAGCAGCAAAGTTGGAAATAAAAAAAAGAATCAAAAGAAGTTGAGATCAGAATCAACATGAGAAAGAAGAAAA
>OVBI01001428.1:0-34616 GCA_900406495.1 Sisymbrium altissimum | reverse complement strand
GGGCGACTCCTCCCCAAGTGGAAGCCACTAGACCACCACCACTTGGTTTATAACGTGTTACTGTTGCCAAAACAAAATCGCATTTACTAGGGAATATCTATATATGTATGTCAATGGATTATGGATGTGCATCTGTGTGAGTGCGTTAGCTAGATAGAATATTATAGTATGGTATAATGCTTTCTAGTTTTAAAGTTAATGCTGAAATAAGATAAAACAAATCACTAAAAATTAATTAAAATTAATAACAAATAAATGTGAAGAAATTTTGTTTTTCTTAGCTTTGATCGATGCATTAACAAAACAACCTCTCTTTTTTGTGTGTGTTTGTGTGTATTCTGTAAAAAAACGTGTATACAGATTAAGATTCCTCAAATTTTGACGATATCTTGCGAATTACCAATGTTACTATCTCTTAATGCGAGTTTGCCAATGTTCTTGTCGGACATGCTCACATGCATGCTTGGACTTTTTAGTGTTACGTAATTATCTTAGCATAAATCTCAAGCATGTCCGATATATACCTAATCTCTAGTTGGTTCAAATATCAAAGAATCAAAAACTCTTGTGTTCGCTTATCAATGACAAATTTGCATGGAGAAATATAAGATACGCATTTCTCCAAAAAAAAATATAAGATACGGGATTATAAATATCCCAACAAAACATGAGACCAAGACCGATGACGTGAGGACATATATAGTCCCAACAATTCCTTCCTCTATAGTGTATTTTATTCCCTTTTATCCACAACCCTATGAATATTGCTATCCAGCATTTGGAAACACAGTTTATATGCTTTTCAATTTACTTTCTATCTGTTCTCTCCAGAATAGGAACCAACTAGTACATCCAATATTCGATACTCTGCTAGTGTAACTAACCACGGTCGCTATATCACATCAAAACCTAAACTCGAGGCGTGTTAGCGTGTGATCAAAATTCAGCTCTTGCGATTATAACGTTCCACCGTCATTGTCAGTATGCCCCACGTCGATCCTCGCCTCCTCGGCTTATGGATCCACACTCATCAGACAATCGAATCGTCTTTTTTTTCACAAACAATTGTCTATATATATATATGTAAATCAGCACGAGAGATTTATTCCTTCAGTACCTCTACATCAAGCACACTTAATTGTGGATTCACCATATTTAAGTTGCTAAAACCATTATTTTAAAAGAAATTTGCATGCACTCACCACATTTATAAAAAAAACAAAGTATTACATCAACCAATTGCATTCAATTATAGTTACCCCTATAAGTCGCTTAGCTGCTGCAATTCTGAGAGCTCACAAGGAAAAATGGAACATATGAACATAAATAATTTATAAAAATCAAACTGACATATGTTTTGTTTGTTTTTGATGTTACACGGATAAAAGAAAATGTAGTGAGCGTTGGTACGGTTGCTAGAATTATAAACGGTACTAGCTAGTTATAGCGTCCTGTGCATTGACGGTAAGTAACTTCTAGTAAATGACCAAATGGATCATGATTTAGTGATGTTTTTGTATGTGTTTTAAAGAAGGTTGACCCTGGACTCTTAGCTAGTTCGATTTCCATTTAGAATTGGCCTCACGAAACTCCAAAGGAAGATATATGAGTTTAGGTCCGGAATTCCACGATGTTAATTCTAATTTAATTACCATTAAAAAATCTAACAATTGACATTAGGCACGTTAGTTAGCGTGTTATCTTACACCTAAAGATAATCAAATAGATACATTAACAAGACCTCATTATATGGTGTTTTATAAAGCAAATTTAACCCCCAATACCATTTTTTACTATTCACTTAAACAACCTTAAGGTTAAGACTTTAAGATATAGAGTTTTTCTAAGGCAAAGTTACAAGATTACGAAGTTCAAGTTTAAAACCAAAAGGGATAAAAAAAAGCAGAAACAAACATTCGCTAGCAAAGAGGATCTAGATTGTCAAGTGTTCTTCATCCTTTTGAATCCTCTTTTGTCTCGCGATGAAAGCTTCAATCTTTGTCCTAAATTGTTCGTTGCTCATTTTATCTTCTAGTTTCTTAGCTCTCACCACTACTTTCTTGTCCGAGTCACAAATCCTCAAATGCTTCTCCGAGTCATACCTCCTCATGATTTTGCCACCATGTGTACTCTCAAGCGGGTGAACCGCCTCAAACGCTTTCTGCGATTGGCTTCTCTCGAAACTAACCCTTTTCACTCCAATCGGTTTCTTCTTTGTTTCTGTTTTTGTCTCAGAAGCTTCGGATATCTTCTTATCAGTCTTGTATACATATTCTTGGTCAAGATTGTTGCTTGCAGCTGAGATAGGCTCGTGAGCCGAGCCGTGTCGTCTGGATTTCGCAAAAAGAATAATTACAATCGCGTTTCCGACGAAGAAAACGAATCTTGGGCTAACGAGAAACACTGCTGTCTCCCTGAAAATGTCACCGGAGAGTTTCACCGAAGGGAAAGAGAGTTTGGAGATCAAGATTAGAAGAAGAATCAGTTCCATCACTCTGAATAAGTTCGTGAACGATCTTATTGCTGGGAAGTTCAAGACTCCCCTCGGTTTCTCCATCTTAAAGTGTTGAAACTGAATTGAATCCATTGAGATGATTTTTTTTCAACAGAGAAGGAAGAAGAAGAAAAATAAAAGGGGTTTTCACAGTGCTTGTAAGTGTAAAAGTGTTTTTAGGTCACTCGAAAGAAGTGAGATTTTCGGAAAAGAAGTGAGAAGCAATGAGTGTTGCCACCAAGAGATGAAACAAAGGAAGAAGAACAATAGTCATGGTGAACAATGACCGGTTTTTGCTGTTATGTTTCATTAAAAACAGAGGAATCTTTGTGTGAGATCTCCGTTTTTTTTCTATATGTTCTTTCTTCTTCTTGGGGTTTGTTGTATCTTGTTGGTGTTTCCTTGAGTTGGTTTCATTTCTTATTTATAGACCATAGAAGTATTAGTTTTCAGTTTTTATTTTATTTTATTGCACTTTATTTCATAGACTATGCACAAAATGCTACTACTGCAATACTTTTTCTTTTAATTTGAAAAAACCATGGAAATTAATTGGAGTAGTGTTTTTGTTTTAGCTATATTGTGAACAGCATAATAGTTTTTCTTTTGTTTTTGTTTTTTTACTTTTATCCACAACATTATTCTTATCGCCCATGAGACCATGACCAATCACATCTTCTTCTTATTCTCTGCTTTGTTTACATCATTTATTCCATTTTCTTCAAACACTAGTGTGGTTTTTTAAAAGTTTCGTAGACCATACTTATACGGGATGTGAAGATTTAGTTACTTATAAATTCCAAGCACCTTAATGAATATGTAGAAAATCAATTCTTATATGTTCTTCTTACATATATATTCAGAATATGGGTTGTTACATAAATTCTTTTACTTTAAGAATGGATACACAGAAGATTGTAATTAAGTTTCAAACTCTAAGATAATCCCTTAACCAACCCATCGAATAATCTTCCTACCTTGAGTTCGTATGCACCTCTCGGATCATTGTATGTATGTCACATTACGTACACGTGAGACTCTAGACTCAATATCTCCATGTCTAACTACGTACACATGCCCTTTAACAAAATAAAAAATTACGTACACATGCAGGTGTAAACTATATAAAAATGGTTTTTTTAGTTAGTTATGCAGAAATGTTATTTTCACTTATATTCTCTTTTTTCCGGGTCACATTATTCACTTATATTCTAAGGTTGCAAAGTAATAAATATACTTGCTGATATATGACTTAGTCGACAAAACATAAAACACAAACAATACTGAGAAGTTAAAGAAACCAGGAGTTTGTATTTTATGAGTCGTCGGTTCTAGTTAACTTCCAACGCAACAATAGTTAGGGGGTTATTTTGGTTGATTCCCCAAATTGAGAAGCTTTGCTTTTCTGATGAATATGAATAGGAGTTGTCGACAGAAAAGTTTGGTTCGATAAGAAAAAGGAAATTAGCAGTGATAACCTTTTTTGCTTTTCATTTCGATATTCTCTGGATAAAAAAAAAAACAATTCATGCTAAAAGGCCACATAAATAAATAAATTGGCAGAAATAAATAAATTGAAAGGCCATTAGTTATGGTTTGAATGCTAGAAACTCTTTTTTTTTCAAGTTTTTAGCTGCAGTAATTTTTAGTCTAAATTGATAATAAAACTATACAACTTGAATTGATGATCCAATGATTTTTAAAACTTTTAAAATTTTAAACCAAAAACTAAAAATAAATATCATATATATATATACTCTATATACAGAATCATCTTGCATTTGATAAAAATTCTTAAAAATACTAATCCATTAATTAGCACTTTCACCAAAATGAAAAAATAACCTTAAATGAAATTCTTTCAAAACTATATGCAAGGGTTAACCAAAAGAAAAGCATACTAAATATAAAAGAGAAAACCTTCATAATTAAAATTTATATTTAATATACATCACATAACAAAAACTTATTCGCTGACAAACGATATATTTTAATATCCTCGAAAAATATAAGAAAACATTAGACTATACATTTCCACAAATTATGCCTATAGATTAATTTATAGATTATCTTCTAGCAGAAAGTCCATTTGGCAATATGGAACACTTAATGAGAGTGATTTCCTTCTTCACTAAGACATACTCAACATTATACCCTTTTCGTCTCTCTTTAATAATTTATGAACTTTAACTTTGCTTTTCTTCAGCATGAAAGACCCCACCTTGTGAAACCAATGCAATCAATTTCTCTTTTTTTAGAGTTTTTGACTCAACTAATTAAACTTTCCGTTATGGACATGATTGATTTATACATGAAATTTTAAATTCATATGGTGGCTAGCTAAGTTGATAAAACTCTCCAATTTCTTTAGATTATCCCATTTGTTTTGTAGACTTTGGATCATCCAAAATTTTCTCTCTCTTTTTTTTGGAGATCGATTTTTAGGCGTTTATGAAACTTTTTTGAACACAAATTTATAAAATGAAAAGCTGGAAATCATATGCATATATGGTCCCTCGTAAAGAAAAAAATTCATATACGTATGGTCCTTTCTAAGTAGCTTTTATGTGATTCTGCAGTATATGGTTCTAGTGAGACACATTATCTACTCATTACTGGCCTAATCCATTGTTTGACTTTACTGATCCAAAATTTTGGATATTTCTTGGCTATGATGATTTTTGTTACAAATTTATTTACTGTGAGTCATACACTTTAGAATTACATTCAATTTGCTTACAAATGAAAATATATAATATGTAGCACACGAAGCCACAGGTAACAGCTAAACATGTAACATGATGAAATGTTTTAAATCTTATTTGCATACTTTTGAAACGTTGATGAGTTTTATTAGTCTAACCAGTTGTCTTCAGTTTTTGTTTGCATTCTAAATTTTCAGAATCCAAAATATCACAGAGGTTAAGAAAAAAGAAGAAGATTGCATTATAGTACATATATAGAGATGTTAGCCACACTAAACGAACAAAATAACAGAATTCAATATCTAAAACTAAGGTTGACCAAAATATCGAGTCTAGCGATTAGTAATAAAATTAAAATGTTATCGTCGTGCCAATAACCTAAGGTCCTAAACTCAAATCGGATACTGTGTATTTGTGTGTAGCACTAGCAGACGCAAAAAGCACCCTAAATTAAAATACACAATATGAACGAATCGAGAGTTTCACTTTTAATAAAATGGTTTTATTTCTTTTAGTATGTCTTAACAAGATGTAACAAAATTTGAATCGAATAGTAGTAAAAAAAGAAGAAGACAAAATCGAAATACACGAAAATTTTGATAAATATATTTGAACTATAAACCTAGTCCGAACCAATGTTTTTAAAACCGGAATCGAGATTTTCTTGTTGATAATCGGATCACCGGTTGAATTTTGCAGTATCGTTTGTTCGAACTCACGATCCGGACTAAAAGATCCAAATGCGAAACATTAGTGGACAAAACAAAAATATTATAACTTGAGAGGACCGATGTTTAAGGATTTATTAAATTTTTAAAAATAAAGTGTTTCCCCGTGAGAGAAGTCATCATCATCCTCTAGGGTATCTCTATCAGTTCCCTGTACCAGTTCTTCAGTGTAGCGCCGTTGCTCTCTCGTCCCAGATCCAATGGTGTGTGCTCTCTCTTCATTCTCCTTCACTCTCCACAGTTCTTCTATATCTCTTTCATCTTCAATTGATCTTATGATGGCTTCTCTGTCTGATTCCAGGCCCCCAAGAAGGATAAAGTTCCTCCTCCTTCCTCTAAACCCGCCAAATCCGGTGGCGGCAAACAAAAGAAGAAGGTCAATTCCTAAGCAAAAATCCAATCTTTTCTCTCCCAGTCACCCTGTTTTGATCTCTGCATCGCAATGATCCGCTTTCCCCTGTTTTGGAATGAACAGAAGTGGAGCAAAGGAAAGCAAAAGGAGAAAGTGAACAACATGGTTCTCTTCGACCAAGCTACTTACGACAAGCTTCTCTCTGAGGCTCCCAAGTTCAAATTAATCACTCCATCCATCCTCTCCGACCGTTTGAGGGTAATTGCTTCTCAAAGTTGAAAACTTTTCTTCTCTGATATAATATGCATTTGTGACGGCATTAGCTATATGTTGTGTCAGTACTTGATAGCATTGAAGCAATGTCTACTTGCAACTCTTTACGATTAACTAGTGATGTGAATGATGCTTGAGTGGTGTAGGTGAATAATTCCCTTATATCAGTTACGGAAGTTCATCTAGGAAGATTATTTCTACTGATAGCTTAATACAGATCAATGGATCGCTAGCTATCATTGTTTCATCTTGGAAACTTCTCTTTAGTCTCTCTAGCTTAATACATCGCTTCTTGATTTCTGCTGGTTGTGAAATGAGCTTCTGTGTTGGTATAGATCAATGGATCGCTTGCTCGGAAGGCGATCAGAGAGTTGATGGCTAAGGGAACGATCAGGATGGTCTCTGCTCACTCAAGCCAGCAGATCTACACTAGGGCAACCCATAGCTAATTTTATTTCATTTTGTTCGTTGTTTATCTATCTTTATCCAATGTTTTTATGAACTATCCTCTTTAGACTTGCATTACCTTGGAATAGCTTTTTAATCCTATGAGGATATGGAGATAAAATAATCTTTTTGAAGCAAGGTTGTAGAAGTTTACGACTATTATTACACAGTAAAAATGATTACACCAGTAATGAGAGCTGATACCTATTGGCTATTCGTTTTTCAGACACAGTTCCAAGTTTATTTGAAAGTAGATTCGAGTTTTGTGTTGTGTTCCTGACACCAGCGAGATTGGCATGGCGCAGAATGTTTTTTACCTTAGATCTTGAGCGTTCCAAACCAAGAGGCAGTTGCCTTTCTAAGACCGCTGGGGCTTAAACCTTCTCAGGGCCTTCCCCATTAATGCCATTGCTGCAACACTTGGAAACTGCTTCTCTAACGCAGTGCCCTTTGGACTAACTCCGTGCCCTCCTCCTTGCTGATGAGTCTCTGCTGCTTTTTTCTTACGCCATCTCTGAATCCATGGGTTCAGACGAGTAAAGTCTTCGTCTTCTCCTCCCATTTTCAGTTTCTTGATCTGTGACGGGAAGGGTACTTGATTTCCTCTTCCTCTGGACCTGGGTTTGTTGATTCCGCGATTTAAAATTCTGTGGAAGAAGTAGTTCACCTTCTCTCCCGGTGGTCCTTCTTGGACAGCCATCATGCTGTTGGTCTCATTTCCGGTATAATCTCTGGCGTTTGTCTTCAGACGTTTGACCTGTGACCTACTGTTGGTTTCAGGGTCCAACAGTATACGCTTAGAATTTTTGAACAAGTTGGTGTTGTTGTCCTTGAGAAAGTCTCTCACATTCATACGTTCAGTAGCTGACCTGCTTGTTTCTCCTTCTTCCTCATCTATCGAGTTTTGTCTGTCCGCAACAATAGTTGGTTCGTTCATCTCAGGTAATGTTTCAACAATTTGAACACCTGAATCAGGATTAGCAAATAGATCGAGACATCCACTCAGCATTTTTCCTTTTAGTTTCATGGAAACTGTTGACTCTTTCAATAGTTGACCACCTTCTGGTAACTCGATCTTCGTAGAGCACTTGGCATCTCCGTCACTATGATGAGCCTGTAACTCGAATACACTGCCTCTCTGAGTCCAACGACTCAGCCAGGCAGATTTATAATCATAGCCATGTACACAACTCTTTCCCATAACCTGTTCAGACATCTGTACCTAAATGATATCGTCTGGAATGAAAAAAGAAAGAAGGGATTATTGGGTTTCTTTAGAAACATAAATCAGAAATTGCTTTGCCAATCGTAAATGTTGTTGGGTATATTTATGCTCAAAGACTCAAATTTCAAAGTGTTCACTCCAAATATCCATGGTTTTGGTTCAAACCTCATCATACTTTTAGTGTAAAAATCTTCTTCATCAAATACTAAACATAATAACACTTCAAGCCCACCACAGACAGATTTCGATCAGCTACGGTTACAATCAAGGTTCCTCAATTGAAGGAAAAACAAAATCACAAGCAATGTCACTCACATTCTTGTACGCATACTAATCGATGTAAAAATAAAGAACAAAGAGTAATTACAAACATTTAAGTGAGTCGAAGAAATAAGGAATGCTTGAAACTGAAGCGGAGAGTGAAAGAAATGTTACATTGACCAGTGGCTGATACGTAGCGGGAATAAACGAAACTCGAAGACAGAGTTCGATATTGTCTCCAAGTAAATATTTTGTGTTATGTTTGAAGAAAACGAAGATAGAGCTCTTAAGATGGTGCTCTGTTCTTTTTACCCAACAAAAAAACAAAAAACGGTCCTTTGTTTAAATTATTGCAAGAAAGAAAACAAAAAAGAAGAGGCAGAGAAATAAAGGTTGTCTTGTCGGAATGAACAGCTCTCAATCACTCCATTCTCTTAACCTCGTATTTTTGGATACGCTCTGTGCATCACATTTTAAAATAAAGGTATGCTTTATTTAAATTACGTATTTGACGTGTTCCGTTGTGTGCCATTGTTGATTCCTTTCGTGCTGTTTCTGTCGTACGTTCTTTTTTTCTTCTCCCAAATAATTTCTGTCGCATGTTCGCAACATCTGTCATATGCTTTCAATCTATCATCTGTTTTATTTTCCTCCTCGTTGAAGTTGATTTCAACTCTACCTGAAGTTCATTCTGAATACTCTATAATCAGTTTTTATCAATTTAATTTGTGATTTTCTTGTGGTGATGTTTATATATCACAAGACATTGAGGCTTGAACCTATGATCTTGATGCAATCTAACTGTCCATTGGATGTTTCCTTCTTGAAATCATCATCAGAACTTCAGAAGCAACTATCTTACATGCTTAACTCAAATCAGTTAGGCTAAATATAAATAGTGCTACATAAGAGAGATAAGTTCCTCAAAAACAGAGATGTTTCGCTAACGTAGAGATCTCTCTCTCTATCTCCCTTTTAAAAATGAGACAAAGTGTGATCGCTTTGCTATTTGGTTATAAATAATCCTGGCGAAGAGTATCAAGAAACTTGCTCACGGTCATGTATTTGACATCAGGGTAAAGGTCAGTACCATTCACTCCACCAGAAGACTGGATGTCGAAGTATGTGTGATCTCCTTTGATAAAGACAGAGTATATGAAGACCATCTCCATGTTATCCGGATATGGAGTCTCTGCATCATAGAAACAGAATGCTGAGAGTTATTTAATCCTTTTCTGAAAATTGAAGGCAAATGTAGAAGTGCTGATAATGATGTTGACGGACCTTTGATCTTCTCAAGAAGTTGGTTTTCTGTAACACAAGCTTTCTCAAGCTTCTTCTCAATCTTTCCCTCCCAGAGCTCAACAAGATCATTCATGGAGCATACATTTCCAGGCGGTCTAAG
This sequence comes from Sisymbrium altissimum, assembly GCA_900406495.1. NCBI lineage: Eukaryota > Viridiplantae > Streptophyta > Magnoliopsida > Brassicales > Brassicaceae > Sisymbrium > Sisymbrium altissimum. Next base: position 24,726 of record OVBI01001428.1, on the reverse strand, counting down.
GTATAAGGTCTTATTGAGTGTTCGAGGATCATCAATCGCTTTGATTGTAAATGCTGCAGCATCAACATCATTCACAAAAACAGCTACACGAAGCACAGAACAACAAAAAAAAAACAAAACCCCTCAATTTCAGACCATAAGAGTGAGTGTATAGTTGCAGAGACTTGCAGTTATGGAATTGAGCAAAAGAGGAGAAACCTTTAACGTTTCCATCTCCAAAAACCGTGACTTTGTCGATTGGAGGCGATTGAAAACCCGGTTGCGCAAGAGATGGAAGTAGAATCCTCATGAACAATCCGCAGCAAATGTATGTATGTGGAATCCCCTCTGATTCTATCAGACGCCTGATCTCAGATTTCTTTGAATAGAATCCGTGATCAAGGTCAGAGACTTGTGTTTTGTCCGAGTCAGCTCCATACTCAGCAGGAATAAACCTCTGCAGCAAAAGGTAACCACAATGTTCTGCTCTAGTTAAATATATATCCTCTCATCATGCAGCCAAATGCAATCTCAAGAATCAAGTGTATGCGTATGCTTTCCACACGACACTCCAAATGAGTTAAGATACGAAGAGAGAGAGAGACCTTGATGGAGCCAACTCGTTTGATGACATTGATGAGGAGTTTCTGATCAAAAACATGTTTTGATGGAATCGCGGAGATCACCACATCTACTTTCCTCACTGCTGCTTCTAAGCTTCCTTCATCCTCCAATGAACCCTAAGCACATAAACCGAAAAACCAAATCAAACCAAGCTAAAAAAAAAAGAGACATAAAGGCAAAGCAACAAAGACCCCAAATTTGATAAAGAACAATAATTAGTTAATTACTGAAAGTAGAGAGATTTTTGGAGAAAGGAAGAGACTTTGAGGAGAGTAACGCCGGCGCTGGAGAGAGATTCCAGCTTAACGGACTTGGAAGGATCGGAGAACGTGGAGTCTCTGACGAGAGCGAATGTCGGGTGATCCGATTCGATGCTGAAACGGGTCAAGTAATGCCCTAATCTTCCAGTTGCTCCAATGATCAGGACTCTGCTCTTCTTCTTCGTCTCCTCCATTCTCGGTTCGTTAGATGATTAGGGATTTCTTTTATTTTTATTTTTTTTGTGTTTCCCTTCAACGGGTCATTCAAGTTTTATTCTCTCACTCACTTCTCTTACACTTTTATTCACTGTTAACTGAACGTTAAAAGCAGTTGAACCAAAGACAGGGTTGTCTTTCTCTTGAATTCAACTTAATAGTCCACATGTCTAAATTATACAGACAGATCATTTGCAACATATTTTTCCAAAATCGTTACGTCTGTCTGACAACTAATTTCATACTAGGATTTAATTATTTTCTGAGAATTATTATGAGTATTTAGAAGAAGATACTTCAGTAATAATGAATATTTGTATGATTTGGATACTTGTGGCCAGTAATTGATTATCATGCATTCTACTTGTTTGAACTTTTGGATTTGTTGTTGACAACTGTTTTATCAAAAGAATTTTGGAGAAAGATTCAATCTAGGCCACTCTTTTCTTTTACTTTGTCACTTCTTTCTTTCTATCTTTTTGGTCTTTTTTTTCTCCTTCCATTGAGTGGTCGAGTGGACTTGTGACATTATGAATCAAGAAAATTCATATGCATGAATCCGTTGGAGCATGATTTGTGAGACCCACTAATGATGCTCTAAAAGAAGACGAGAAACACATTGAAATACTTGTTCCACTGATAAGAAAATATATGACTGTTTTGCATCTATATACACACAAATTACTACTGATACTACAATAATGCGCGGAAAAACTTAAGTCAATTTAGTGATATTAGTAAATAACAGCTATAAGTTGCTCTCTCTCTTCTGATGAAAATAATATGAATTTGATCTTTCTTGCCACTTGAAAAATAAGCTGTCTGTATCCAGAGAACCTGCATAATCAAATCTAATATCTGTAAATTTTGAATAAAGTGGGATATATGAACTTGTCCTAAACCATAAAGCCAAATAATCATCATTAGTAAATGTTAATACCTGAAAATTGATTAAAAGGTCTAAAACTAAGGAAAGCTTTTAAGTTTGCGGATCGTTCTTAGTCAAACTCCTAAACTGCTATAAAGATTCTGCACATCAGAGTCCCACATGGGAGCTTGACCATTCTGTAACATAATTAAACATATAGATTATTAGTAAACCAAAAGTTAAATGATAGCTTCATAGTGGAAGAGAAATGAATATATAACCTACGTTGAACGATGACAGTGGATCAGAACTAGCAACCACTTGCTGCATGGGATTGAAATGAAGATAACCGGGATTAACCATCTCATGAGGGTAACCAGAATTCACCATCTCATGAGATGGCATCACAGTGTTTGGTAAGCTCGTCACTGGAGCTGAGACGACAACCTGGTTTCATCAATTCACATGGCATATTTATTTTAGCTCATCTAATTACATCTTTAAATGTAAGTTTTGTTAGATATACACAAAAAAATCAAAAAGACTAACCTCTTTCGCAAAAATGTCATCGATATCGAAATCCAGCCTTGGACTCACGGCTGCTAGTTTCATCGACAAGAACTGTTTCAAACAAATATCAGATATTATAGTCCAAATTTAAGAAAATTTGTCTTAAAAGATATTGGAAATGAATATTCAGACCTCGACTTGTCTCTGAAGAGACTGAACATAGTTAATGATCTCATCAAGCATCCCTGCCTTGCCAGTGATCTTATCGCATCCAGGAACTAAATCTTGTAGGAACTTCATTCTCTCACTGATCTTTTCTCTTCTAGCCTTCACAGTTTTAACAATCAATAAATTAGTCTCAGTGATTTTAAAAATACGAGTGAGTAACCGAAATTAATGAAAGAGTCTTTCTCTCACTCGTTCTGCAATGCTGTGGCTATCAGTGGCTTGGCCTCTCCGTGCACGAACATGAATATAATCCGTTTTCTGCGAGTCTTTCGTGGTTTTTGATGAATCGTTAGAGCAATTGGTTTGTTCTTTCTTGGCTTTATTCTTCATCCTCATGGTGCTTTTGGTGCTCTCATTGTTTTGCTCTGTTATCTTCGACTTCTCTTCTTCTTCAACTACTACTCCTCTGTTCATCATCATCTTCTTCTTCTTCTCATTACAAACCTAAAATAAAAACAGAAACTGGTAAGTGAATCTCAAAGTACTAAGATCTGTTTTTGTTATAGCTTTTTGTAGAATTCAAAATTTTAGTTATGTTTTAGCTCGAGAGTGAACAGAGCTACATACGAACCTTAGTCTCTGTAACGACACTACCGAACTTCCTTTTCTTGAAATTCCCAGACTCAACCGTCGCAGAAGTTGTAATATTTTCCGGCGAAATCGAGAGTCTCGCATCATTGTACATGGTCGTGTCCCCGTAAATCCCCGGAAGATCCAAACCGGCTGTCGCCAGAAAGCCGTCAATGTGGCCGCCGCTAGCCATCGAAGAATTGGTGAAGAAGCCGGTTAGAGTGGAATCGAAGGCGGGATGATGGTGGTGGTGGTGGTATCTGAGGTGAGCCCTTTGGCGCTCTAAGACGGACATGTCGGTACAGTTGAGCAAAAGGTCAGCTTCTGTAGCTCCTTCGTTCATCATCATCTTTTTCCAAATTAAATTAGAGTGATAGAGAAACAGAGTAAAGGTGAGGGTAGTAGAGGAACAGGAAGGGATATTTATAACCAAAAAGAAAGGAACAAGCAATCTGCTTTGTACTTAGTCCAAATTCATCGCATCAGATAAGTAGGGCCATGTACAAATCTGGAAATTTTAGATGATTGTAGATATTGAGATTTGGGATGGTTGGAGAAATGATAAATTACTAAATAAATTGATGACACAATAGCTTAAGAAATACAAAAACAAAACAAAAATAATTTTAAAATACTCAACATTTAATATATTTTATATATATGCATATATTATAAACATCTTGTATATTGCTGGATTAGATTTTGAGTTATGTAGAAAGGATAAGCATGGGCGATTACAGTGTGAAGAAACTCGTTTCTAGCTGGAAGGTCTCAAAGTTTATTTCATTAAACGAGCACGTGATCGTCACGTGGAAGTAGTTGTGCCGTTGTAACGCAATGAACGGTATTGCTAGATCCCCGATAAGCATTGTAATCGAAACTTGAAGTTTAATTTATTAGTGACAAAAATACTGCCGTAACCGCCTCAACTCAACCATATCATAATATAAAATTATGGCATTAGTCATCGTCAATCATCATCTAGCACCAGCGCCAAGACGTATCTAATAAGGTTTGTAGGACGTATTCGGCATTCTAGAAAAAAAGTCGCATACACGTTATCTTAGAAGCTAAGTACAAACAGTGAAACCATTATACATCTGAGTAAGATGGTGCACTCGATATTTCACCTCACAACGATTTTCTTTTATATCAAAAAAAAAAAACGCTTCAGGTCATTTTAATACCTCCGGTATTTGGCTACGAGACACTGTTCACATGAATTTATGACGCAAGAGGTTTTCTGAATCTTGTTATTCAGATCGATCCTGCTTCTGATCGCCATGCTCTATTGGCATCCTATATTGTGATTGGCTAATACTGAGACGGCGCAAGAGAGACTGCCACGTGATCACCATGCCCTTTCTATGCATGTGGCTAACAAGGCCCATCACATAAATTACTCACAAGTTAGTTTTATATAGATCACTTTCACCGAAAATCGGTCAGCAAATATTTCGAAGAAAAGGACCTCTCCAAAACAAAGCATGGCATTAATTGTTTTTATAGATTCTCAAATATTTTCATTTATCCCTACCTTTAATTTAAGTCATTGGAAAACCTTTATGTGATTGATATAAGACATGAAACCTTCTCGAGTCTAAAAATAAAAATCCAATATATTTTTTTGGGTCTAATCCAATTTTATTAAGCTTTCTGAGCACAAAAATGGAGTTAGTAGATAAGGAAAGGGGAGGGTATAAAGTTGTTTGAAATAAAGAAATGGTCTTTGCTTTTTGATGTGATGATTTTGGACTAAGTCCATAGAAGATGAAGGCTATTTCCTTATCATACTATACAAGCATACATTATCAAAATAATGCCACACACCTAATATGTGGGTTCCCCATTCCCTTTTATATATTTGCGCATAAATTCATGTATATAATATATGTTTCTGCATGTATATACGTAGATGTCGACACTTGTTTCTGGTGTGTTGAATTGGAGATAAATATTCGCTACAATTATTAATACAAAACATATATGTATATACTATAATTGGGATATATATAGAAAAATCAATAGAAAATACTCGCATATGTTTCGTCTAACACTTGTAGTACTATATGACTTGCGACTCAGTGTACAAGACATAAGTCACATAGCTATATTACTATAATTGTATATGGGGAAGCTCCTAGAAATCATCAAACCTAGATAAGTATTGATGGAACAATAATGAGGGGGATCCAATTAATGGTCACGATATGATGGGATCCTAATTCCTGCATCTCTTCTTTCCGCTTCTTCCCATAATCAACTTTGTATGAAAATGGCATATATCTATAAATTGTAGTATTTTTGATATATGTGCTGATGGCCTTATACACGTATTAAAATCTAGATTTAGGACTATATCATAAAACTAGGATATTTAATTTAGAAGAATGATGAAGCTTACAGATTGTCTAACTAATTGGCTATGAGTAAAAGTCTTTTTAAAAAAAAAAAAAATTTAATTTGGTCAAAAGCAAAAGTGTTCTATTTTATAAAACTATGCAAATTTTCTTAAGAAAGTACTTTACTTTTCATTTTATTTTTATTACTAGAGTATACTTTTATTTATTTTCAGTGTCAAGATGAATGCCCCTATGGTATATTAATTAATACTGATCACCATTCTTATTTTTGGTATACAGATAGAAATAAAAAAAAACATCAATCGAAAATAAACACAACAATCAGTCTCTTAGACATTCAAACTTTATATTTATGTATATGTGTATAATTACTTGATAAGAATAATTGGGCTCTCAGTACGTTTTTCAAAGTTATATATGATGAATTCGTATTTAAAAAAATAAAATTAAAGTAGCTAGCGATACAAATTATGTTTTCTATAATCGATCTATATATACTATATTCAAATGAAACTATTGAATCCTAATCACTTTTATAAAACACCGAACCATCTAAAGTTACATAAAACATACTATTACAAGATAAGTACCTACTAATTAGTATCTACTCGAGAAGATAATTTTTACAAAAAATGTTTTATTATTGTATTTGTTAATCTTATATATATATATTTAGAAACCAAAGTAAAGTGAAACAACTAATATTTACAATAAAAGCATTTGGTGTTGCAAAATAATTTTTAATGTGTTTCAAAAATCTTAAACATCATAACTTCCCAAAAAGGAGCAAATAAATTTCTTCTCAAGAATCGCCGTGGATATATTGAAAAAATCGACCAAAATAGATATGTTACATATGTGATAGCAAAATAGATAGAAAATCATAGTATTTGTGTTTTGCCGAAAAAACAGCGAGTTTCTCTTTCCTCTTCTCCCAAAAGGCGATTCAAGAGTAGATCTAGGGTTTCTTGTTCTGGGTCGGCGGCCGGAGTTCGTCTCCGCCACTGTGCCTTCTTCCTTATTATTATCTGTTGTCTTTTATGTCTACCTTAACTGCTCTTCTCCTTTGTTTCGATTCTCTTTTCGAAGTAGTTGGTGAAGATTTATATCAGCTTGGGTTTCTGGTTCTGATTCTCTACTGGATGATTTGAATTATTTCAGTTGGAAGGTTTGTTTTGTATGTTAGTCTCTGCAGGCAGATTCCGAAACGCAAGTATAGGTTAGAGCGGTTTCTGAGTGGTTAAAAGATCTGTTCTCTCAACTTCAATAGATTGGGAGTTTGTTTGAGATGGTTGTAGATCGTTTATCCTTGATGTTATTAATGCTTAGTGGCTTCATGCTTTCAATTTCTTTTTCGATTGTTGTTAATTCAGATTAGAAAGTACTTTATCAGCTTCTGTATATTTGGTTGTGTTTCCCTTGTTTGGGTTTTGTCTCCGGGTGTTCGATCTGTGAACTCGCCGGCTTCTGTCTCCAGAAGGTGTTATCCTCGCTGGCTATAGTTTCCGGAAAGTGTTGTCCTTACGGGTTGTAACTTATTTTATCAATAAAATTAGATGAAAAAAAAAGATATGTTACATATGTATATAGAGCTTTACTGGAAATACCCGAACGTGGGTATATATGCATATAGGTCGTAAATCAATCAAATGATTTTTTTTTGCTGAAGTATGTTCCTCGGGGATTGCTCCAATTCTCTGACACCTATCATTAATTTCTCATTATTCAACTATCAATTGAACTCTATGGGCTGCCCTTCTTTTGTGTCTCAAAAATTCAAAATCATACAACAATCTAAAATATGCATTTATTGGAAGTAGTTTGTTTTCAAATGAAACCATGGACTTTTTACAAAAGTAGGTTTAGTTGTAAATATTTTTTACCAAATTAGTTTTTCAATTATTGTGTAATGGTAAAACCGATTTTTGTTCAATTGCTTAATCAGGATAAAATATATTAAACGATATGTATTCAATAATTGTTTCTCTCTTGGATCAAATCCTAAAATCGCAGAATATGAACGACTCAACGAGTACATGTAGACTTACTACACCCGGATAACATATTGGATCTTCGAGTTGTTTCGAGATTGGACCAGTTCACATGGCTGATGATATTTGATCGCACCTGTCTAACCAAATGTGAGTTAAATCCTTGATATACTGATTGACTGTTTCAGGATATGACGTTATATTCTATTGTGTTTGGCGTTTATAAATTTCATCTTTAAAAAATTGCGTTTGATGTAATCAAATACTAGAACACCAATGTATTCTTTATTTATAACGAACAAGAGAACATCATAGCCATCAAATTATTACTAGAACTAATAAAAAGGGGAAAAAAAGAGAGTAAACGACGTCATCTCAGATACATCAATTAGGACCGACCGTTTTGGACACGGGTCTCTGACTTAGCTGAATCAGAATCAATTTTAACCGGATATCTGTCAATGCAATGTTCCCAAGGACTATTTGTCGAAGCCTTGACATTGCGTAGTGCCACCCAAACCGCACTATTACACTTAAAACCTGAGCCTAAAGCAATCTGCCAAACTTTATTTCCTTTCTTCATCCTTCCTTTTGCCTCTATGTATGCCAATTCGTACCAAATTGAGCTAGACGAAGTATTCCCAAATCTGTGTAAGGTTGATCTTGATGCCTCGACATCGATCGGTGCTAGGCCTAAGTTCTTCTCTAACACATCGATCACGGCTCTGCCTCCAGCATGAATACAAAAATGGTCAATAGCAAGCTTAAAATCCGGGACGTAGAAATGCTTGATTTTGTCTTTCAAAAGTTTCTTGGCGATGAAGGTAACGAAAAAAAGGAATTTCTCGCTTAAAGGAAGAACCAAAGGACCCAAAGTTGCTATGTTTTTCTTAACCGTTCTCCCGGCAACACCGGTGATGTCCTTGGACAAACTCACTCCGGTTTTACCACTCTCATCGTCTTCTTGTTGCACACATCGAAAAGACTTGTCGTCAGCTCCGGTATGCGTCCGAACCGTGTGAACTAGCTCATACTTGGAGCGTTTCCGATCTCTACGCTTGTTGGAGAGCAACATCGCGGCCCCACCAACACGGAACAAGCAATTTGAAACCATCATGGATCTATTATCACCGGCATAAATGTTATAAGTGATGTTCTCTGTGCTCACCACAAGAGCATACGTATTTTTATGGACATGCAACAAGTCCTTAGCCAGATCAATGGCTATAACACCAGCACTACAACCCATTCCACCAAGATTAAAGCTTCTGATGTTGCTTCGGAGCTTGAAAGTATTAACAACCATCGCGGAGAGTGAAGGAGTTGGATTAAACATGCTTGAGTTTACCACTAGTATACCAATCTCTTTAGGGTTAACTTTGGTGTTTTCGAATAGATTTTCGAGCGCACCAATGATTACTTGCTCCGTCTCTTCACGCGCTGCGGCAAAAGTCTTCCGGGGAGGGACCTGAAGCAGTCCCTCGGGACCGTAGGTTTCATCGCCTAGACCGGAACGTTCTTGAATCTTCCTCAAGAATTCAAGCCAGGACGAATCATCGCATGCCACGTTCCGTAAAGGATCCGCTTTTCTTATTTGATAAAAGATATCCATGACCTTGGAGACACTTGCTCTAAGATGCGGTGGTGGAAGGTAGCACGAGTAGTCAACGAGGTAAACCGGTTTGGGCCGGGTTAAGATGTAGAGAACCGAACCGAAAACAGTGAATGCAAAGAGTAAAGTTATGGTTATAAGGTTGTGTTGGAGATAGGAATAGTAGAAGTGGTGAAGATCGTTTGTGGTAAGCCGAGAGGCTTTTCCGGCAACGATCGCCGTTAACGGGAAGAAGCAAAGGTTGAAAAAGTTGGTTATGACGTAATGGTAAAGGAGCTTTACGTTAACGGACGTCATTGCTCAGTTTGTGTCGGAGAATAATAGAGGTAGCGATGAGATGTATTTGTATGGATTCTCATTTGTGGTCCGTTACACTTTACATGCATTTATACAGACATGTGTATACTCATGCTCATGCACGCATACACATTGAAATAAATTAGTAGTCCAATGAAAGGTGCCAAAATAGGAAAATAGTCCGATGACAAAAAAACTAAATGTTATATACGGATTCATTTCGATAGAAGTAATGTTTTTTGCAATATGAAAGAAATATAAACATTATTTGTATTGACTATAATTTTTTAGAAACATTGTCTATATTATCTTAATTATTAATTATTCCAAAAAGAGTCTCTAACTTTCTGTCTTTAATTGCTAAATCGCTTTTTTTTTTTTTTGCAAATTTAAAAATTTGCGCTTGTACTATGGAATAGGGCTCTAAATATGATACATGTCTATTAAATTTAAGAGAATGTTTGTACTTAGCACTGATTGGCTAAATCTGCATAGCCTCTGACTAATTATGGGATCAGTGTTTCTCGGGAATGAGTTTTTCCGCAAGTCTATAATCGAATATCAGTAAATAAATGAGATGAAATGTACTTAAGGCCAACTAGTTTGGAATCGACTGTTTGAATATAGCTAAAAAATGAATCCCTATGATCTTAATTTACAACCACACCCTATAAGACTTGCTAATTGCGTCAAAACCCCGGATTATTCTAAGAAGTTGGGTTATTTGTCAACGGATATCTACTAAAGCATGTGTACAAACTTTTTCGAGCCTCAACTCTCAAGCATATTTACATTAATACACATTAACTACTTAACAGTAACAAAACAATGATGTTATAATTTTTTTTATAAAACTGTATTTTAATAGGTACTTGTGTTTTTCCAATAAAATGGTCCCATGTTTGTCCGGTGGCTTTGACTCAACCAGTTCCCAAAAAACAAACTCTGGTTTAAATGGTTAAGTCTTTCAGTTTCCAATTCTTGCAATTTATGAGACATTTTTTTTGTTTTTAACAATTTCGTCTGTAAATGGGCCTTATATACATCAACCTCGAAAACCAGTTTTGGTAAATTTACGTGCCACCTTTATACATACAACACACAATGTACATTCATTTACCAAATTGATTTCTTTACCGAATAGTAAAGATAAAAGAGCAAGTCTTCCGGTACATGGAGGCCTAACCGTGTTTCTAGACCAATCTACCGGTTCATATGAAATCAGAGATCGACCTTTACCGGATATCTATGGATGCAATGTTCCCAAGGATTGTTAACCGAAGGCTCGACATCGCGAAGAGCCACCCAAACTGCGCTGTTACACTTAAACCCGCTCCCAAAAGCAATCTGCCAAACTCGGTTCCCTTTCCTCATTCTTCCTTTAGCTTCTGTGTAAGCCAGTTCGTACCATATAGAGCTCGAGGAAGTGTTTCCAAATCTATGCAATGTCATTCTTGACGCTTCCACATGCTTCGGAAAAAGCTTCAAACTCTTCTCTAGCTCATCGATCACGGCTCTACCTCCCGCGTGAATACAGAAATGATCAAATGCTAGCTTGAAATCCGGTATGTAAGGCTTCTTCTTCTTGGCATTGAACAATCTGTTAGCAACAAAAGTAGCAAAGAACAGAATCTGCTCGCTTATGGGAAGAACTAGAGGACCAAGAGTGGTTATATTCGTCTTGAGAGCTTCTCCAGCTATAGCCATTAGATCTTTAGACAAAGAAACTCCTGTTTTCAAAGCCTCGTCTTGCTCTTGGTACACGCAATTGAATGCTTTCTCATCAGATCCTTTATGAGTCCTTACCGTGTGAACAAGTTTGTACTTGGATCGTTTACGATCACTAGGCTTGTTAGAGAGCAGAATCGCGGATCCACCAACCCTAAACAAGCAGTTAGGTATCAACATCGGTTTCTTGTTACCAAAGTACCAGTTCTGAGTGATGTTCTCTGTGCTAACCACAAGAGCAAAAGTGTTTCTATAGATCTGTAACATGTCGTTAGCTAGATCAACGGCAATGACACCAGCACTACATCCCATCCCTCCTAGGTTAAAGCTCTTGACGTTTTCTCTAAGCTTATACTTGTTCACAATCATGGCGGACAAAGAAGGCGTCGGGTTAAACAAACTGCAATTCACTATAAGGACACCAATCTCCTTAAGGTTGATTTTGGTACTCTCGAAGAGACAGTCGAGTGCACCGAAGATTACCTGCTCCGCTTCCTCACGCGCTGCCGCCATAGTCGGACGCGGGGGGATGCAGTGGATAGCCTCCGGTAAGTAAGTCTCTTCGCCGAGACCTGATCGCTTGAGGATCTTGCTCTGGAAATCAAGCGACGATTCGTTGAAATTCTCAATCAGTTTGGAATGGTTCATGAACTTGTGGTAGCCAACTTGAAGATTCGACGGCGGGAGGTAGCATGAGTAGTCGAGGAGGTAAACGGATCTAGGTCGTGACATGAAGAAGAGAGTTGATCCGAAAACGACGACGGCAACGAGGAAGATGAAACCGAGGAGATTGTCCTGGAGATGGAACAAGAAGTGGTTTAGACTTAACCGGGATACACTCGTGACCAGAACCGCCATCGAAAGGACCAGTAAGAGCTTCGAAAAATGAGTAAGCATGTAGTGATAAAACAGCTTGACGTTCTTCCGGGGCTGTACGGATCCTCTAACATTACTGGATTCGTTGTCCATGGGGGATCTCTTCAACTTAGGAGCTATAAGCCAATATTTTTGTTGGTGATTTGGTTAGAGTTCAAGCTAAGGTTTGTGCGCGTATATATAACTGAAGAGAAGAAATCGTGAGGGTTTGTGTTTAATCACCATTTTTCTCCTGGTTGGGTGGAGTTTGATATAACTAAAAATACAGAGAGAAGTCGCCATTCATGAATACGTGGACGTGGAGGAAATTTGGCATCATGTGAATTGGCCAACTAATGGAAGAAATACGGTTAAAAACGAGGATGAAATATGGAAACAGAGTTCGATTTGAATCGATTTCAAATTTTTCAACTTTCAACCTTCTCTAGGAAATAAAAGGAATCGTCACTAGAATGGATGTAAACATGGGCTTGATATAGGCCCAAATTATTTATTTGACAACCATTAATTCTGTTCTTTGGTGTTTTTATTTTGTTGTGAAGTTATATAGTGCATAGAATCGGCCCATTACAATGTGATCTAAATTTCTAGGGAAATGAGCTATCTTTCCTCGAGAGATATATATATATATATATATTTTTTTTTTTTTAAATAGCTCTATTCTTATTTCTTACGTATTGTTTTAAGATCCCTAAGAACAACTATAGTATTATTGTCCAATAATATAGGTCGGAGCACCAACATTATATGCTAAAACATTAATTAATTAATTGATTTCTGATAAGCAGCGGCGTACGATTAACGATTTAATGGAATCCAGCTATTACAGATTTATAATACTAATCAAAATTATAGTTGGACTGTGTTACCAAAAAAAAAAAAAATACTAGAGTTTTAATAATGTCGGGGAAAACCAAAAAACTTTTAGTCTATAGTTTAATGTGTTTATGATACATGCGTAAGTTGTAACACTAGTAGCGTACCATCTACTACTCCGTCCGGGTAAGTTAGAGATAAATTGAGTAAGCGTACTAGGGTGGCATTCTCGTAATAAAACGATAATTGCATGCCTTAAATAAAACACACAGTTTCTACCCGTTGAGGTCGTCTTGTCTCAATCACTTGGCAACATTTTTGTTAAAGCTATCTTCTTCTTCTGCTTTGTTTTTTCCTCCCAAAGTCCTAACGTTTCTTTGTCTTCGAAACAATATCTTTCTTTCTTCTTGTTCCAGGAGATCAAAGCTAACAAAGTCCCATTTTCTCGCCATGTCTGGTTCTGATGACTCGGGTGGTGGTTCTCACAAGCTTTCGACGAAACCCACCATTTTCGGACTAAACCTCTACTTAGTCGTCGCGATATGTTCAGTTTTCGTAGTGTTGATCTCACTCTTGATCTTCCTCTTCGTCTGCTTGAATCGTGTCTCACGCGCGCGTAAAATGCGCGTGAAACACAGCTCCGGCTCGATCCCGCTCGTCTCCAAGGAGATATCGGAGATCAAGACGGTCGGGAAGTTTCTGAACTGCGACGAGTCGAAGGGTAAAGTGGGAAACGAAGTTGTTGTCGTCGCCGCATCGCGCAAAGAAGCGAGTGGTGGCTCCGATGATTTGTCGGTGGCTTCGAGCTGTGACGTTGCTTCCGAGGCTATGGGATGGGGAAGATGGTACGGCTTGAGAGATCTGGAGATTGCAACACGTGGCTTCTCCGATGAGAACGTGATCGGTGAAGGAGGATATGGCATCGTTTACAGAGCTGACTTCCCCGATGGTTCAGTCGCTGCCGTCAAGAATCTACTTAACAACAAGTACGTTTTGAAATTTTTTACTATTTTTTTTTATTAAGATAACATTTTTGATTAAGTAAATTAGATTGAACATTTTTTGGTTTATATTTTGAAATTTTAGATCTTATCTGAGTGTATTAAATATTGTTCCTCCTCCTGACAATTCTCATTTACTCCGTTTCACGGACTCCGTAATTCTTGGGTCAAGGCTCCATTGGTACTTGACTACTTGTTTTAATATGCTTTTAAAAATTTGTCTTATTTTCGCTGCTGACCTGACCCAAGAAAATGGCGAAACTTATTTTTTATATTTCTTCCGACAATTGTGTTTTGTTTAGAAAAACGTTTCCCCCGCATTAGTTACATTTGAGATTTTGACTTTATTAAGTATATCAAATGAAATTTTCTTAAGTTGTACCATTATCGACTTTCTTTTTGTTTCTACATCTGAAGACTACTACAATCCCTAGTCCTAGAGGCATTTTCAGAAAAGTACATACTTTTGCTATCATTGAACTGTATATTGCTGTTTTTTAGGAACAAAAGGAAACATTAATTTAATTTAATTCGCTGTGCTTTGTTCTTTATTCTCTACTAATTCTTTCTTTAATATCTTTTTCTTTTATTATTTTTGGTCTTTTATGTTCTCTTTTGTTTTAGTCGTTACCTTTAGGTGATGAGATGGTCTTTCTAGTATGAAACTTGCTGGAAAAATGAGATACCAGTGAATCAAATAGCCTGAAAAGAATCTGCTAAGTTTGCTTTGTGTGGCTGGTCACTTCATTGTTCCACTTTGACTTTATGATTAGTAAAATGGATAAATCTTCTATTTAGGTAGCAAGATTGTAGAAATTTATTATATTGGTTGTTAGGTTGGGCAGAATCAGGTTGTTGGTTGCAGGGCAACCACCGGAAGTTTGATGCTATTTGAAAAAGATATAATTTTGGGCCCTGAGGCATGGATGAAACTTTCTATCTTCTTGTTTACTCTCATTAAGATTTTGATATATTAAACGAATCTGCTAAATGATGGTAAAACATAATTTTCTTCAGGGGTCAGGCAGAGAAAGAGTTCAAAGTTGAGGTAGAAGCAATTGGGAAAGTAAGACATAAGAACTTGGTTGGTCTGATGGGATATTGTGCCGACACTGCTCAAAGGTGCCAAAACAAACAAATTCAATTCAATTAGTAAACTCGAGTTCGTACTTTATTCTAACGAAACTTAGTTTATTTCTTTGTTTTTGATTAGGATGCTTGTGTATGAATACGTCGATAATGGAAACTTGGAGCAGTGGTTGCATGGTGATGTAGGTCCCGTGAGTCCTCTCACATGGGATATCCGCATGAAGATTGCCATTGGAACAGCTAAAGGGTGCATTTTCTTCTGTTTTTTTCTTCTTCCTGTCAATCCGTATTCTAGCTGCGATTGGCATTTTAAAACCTTGGCTTTTGATGAACAGATTAGCCTATTTACATGAAGGGCTTGAACCTAAGGTTGTGCACCGTGATGTGAAGTCTAGTAACATCTTACTCGATAGGAAATGGAACCCGAAGGTGTCTGATTTTGGTTTGGCCAAGTTGTTAGGATCTGAAACGAACTATGTGACAACTCGTGTGATGGGAACTTTTGGGTAGGCCTCCTTCAGTTATACTTACAGCAGGGAATGTTACTTTCAATTTGAATTCCTGACATCGTTAAGCTTACAAGGCGTTACTAACTCATAAATCTTTCTCCTGCAGATATGTTTCACCAGAGTATGCAAGTACGGGTATGCTTAACGAATGTAGTGATGTCTACAGCTTCGGTGTTCTGCTCATGGAGATTATAACAGGAAGGAGCCCAGTCGATTATTCAAGACCTCCTGGCGAGGTAAGCTCATAAATCATAATATATTGAGGACCTTGAACTAGCAATCATTTCCTCTTACGAATGTTTGTTTTTTTTGTGAAAATATTTTCAGATGAACTTAGTGGATTGGTTTAAAGGAATGGTTGCAAGTAGACGTGGAGAAGAAGTTATAGACCCTAAAATCAAGAATCCACCCCCTCCTCCAAGAGCTTTAAAGAGAGCTTTGCTTGTTTGTTTACGTTGCATAGACCTTGATGCTAGTAAACGGCCAAAGATGGGACAAATCATTCACATGCTTGAGGCTGAAGATTTCCCCTTCCGTCCTGTAAGTGTCAAAAAGATTGAAATCTTATGCAAGTAATTGCTTTTCTAACATGTTGATAAAGTTGCATATGTTTTTAATCATATCCTCTCTTATTCAACACAGGAACACAGATCCGTCCAGACAAACAAGAACGCTCATCACGGTGTTTCGGGAAGACCACTTGAGTGTTGATTCTCTTCGCTACACAAGCAGATTGATAGATGTTTCCACGTTTGTTCTATATCAAGTATTACATAGATTGAAATGAGTTGAAAGCGAAAGATAAAGTTTGAACAGTAAAATTAGAAATATGAGAATGGAGTTCAGATTCTAAGGCTTGTAATATGTAAATATATCATATATGTATGATAACTAGTGAACCCCAGAGAAAGTTCAGTTCCATTACATCTCTTCTCCTCTGGTTTGCAAGGCCACATGAAAGACAACCAGAGACCAAACCAGAACTCGTTGTGAATTGTTTGGTATTGGCTTATTGGGATTAATAAAGTTGAACCGTTATCGTAAACCGCAATGATTGTGGTTCTAGTTCGGACCGATAACAGAAATCTGAAAGGAGATCCGACAATCCACGACCACTCCACAACCTGCGATTAGTAAAATTATCCAAAAGGCGCCACGTGTAATGACATATTCTCCTGACTTGCCCATCATCATCATGAAACCCACAAACACAAAAAAGAAACAGACCCCACACAAAAGGAAAAACTCAAATCCACTCTAATTCGATACCCAATCCAGATCTGGAAACTCTGTTTGTTGTTGAGGGGAAATGGAGGAGGATTTGATCAAGCGTCTGGAAGCTGCTGTTACAAGGCTTGAAGGGATCTCGAGCAACGGAGGAGGAGGAGTTACTCTTTCCCGAGGAGGAGATTTCTCCGGCGGCGCCGGAACAGATGTCGCGGCGTCTGATCCGTCGATTCTGGCTTATGAGGATCTGATTAGCCAATGCGTTGGTAGGGCTGTGAGCGCGGCGGAGAAGATCGGAGGACCTGTTCTTGATGTGACGAAGATTGTGGCGGAAGCGTTTACTACGCAGAAGGAGCTGCTTGTTCGCATCAAGCAAACTCAGGTAAATCCTGGCTACTTGTTGTGATGAGATGATCGTGAATTGGATTGATATTGGTTTTGATTTTGTTTGTTTGGTTTGATTGAGCAGAAGCCTGACATGGCTGGGTTGGCGGGATTTCTCAAGCCGTTGAATGATGTTACAATGAAAGCTGACGCAATGACTCAAGGAAGGAGGTCTGATTTCTTCAATCACCTCAAGGCTGCATCCGATAGTCTCTCTGCATTGGCCTGGATTGCTTTCACCGGAAAAGATTGTGGTAAGCTTGACTCATCTTGTTTGACTTTTATATCTTCACTCCAAAGGATTGATTTTTAATGTCATTTCGCTCTTTTTTCCTTGTAAGGTATGAGCATGCCTATCGCTCATGTGGAAGAAAGTTGGCAGATGGCTGAGTTTTACAACAATAAGGTCCATATTTGCTATTCTTCTTTCTCCTTCTGTAGTTAAGCACCTAAGCCAAAAAGAGCTTATGGAAAAATCTATTAGTCGTTGAAATTTGTTAAGAGCGTCTGGAAGTCAATTGCTTATTCAGATTGCATAAGCCTTACATTTCTGTTTGATGTTCTTTGTACATTGTTAATTCTGTGATCTCCATGTTCTTCTTCAGGTTTTGGTGGAGTACCGTAACAAAGACGCGAATCATGTGGAATGGGCTAAAGCCTTGAAAGAACTTTACTTACCTGGTTTAAGGGAGTATGTTAAGAGTCATTACGCCTTAGGACCTGTATGGAATGCATCAGGGAAACCTGCTACTGCTCCTGCTCCTGCAAAGGGTCCACCTGGTGCTCCTGCTCCTCCCCCAGCTCCATCTGCGTCGCTCTTCAGTGCTGAATCTTCCAAGCCATCATCATCTTCGAACCAGAAACAAGGGATGTCTGCTGTTTTCCAGCAGCTCAGCTCAGGTTCTGTGACCTCAGGTATGTTAAGTTGTCTATGTCTTTATATTTCTAGCAGAATTCTCTGTTTGGAACGTGAATCACAAATAGTATTGTTCTTATTCTTTGCTTTCTAGGTCTTAGAAAGGTGACAGCTGATATGAAGACAAAGAACCGTGCTGATAGAACTGGTGCAGTGAGTGCCATTGAGAAGGAAACTCGTACAGCTAAACCAGCCTTTTCGAAAACTGGACCACCGAAACTGGAACTTCAAATGGGTCGCAAGTGGGTCTTACCATCAAATACTATATGGTGCAAATTCAAATTATGGTAGATATATATTCTAATATGGTTGTTGGCTTCTATTGGATTATATTAGGTGGGCTGTTGAGAACCAAATTGGGAAGAAGGACTTGGTTATCAGCGATTGTGATGCCAAACAGTCTGTGTATGTATTTGGTTGCAAAGATTCTGTCTTGCAAATACAAGGTAACTTTGGGCCATTCCAATTTCACCGTAAAAGTTGGATATCTGCTAAAAGATCTCTGAGTTCCTTACTGTTGTTCCATAATCTGTAGGAAAAGTTAATAACATCACCATTGACAAATGCACCAAAATGGGTGTTGTCTTCACGGTGAGTGGAATAATACTGTTTCCTCTTACATTCCAACAATATAAAGTTATGTGATTTCTAATCGTGTAAAATCTAACATGTCTGTATAGGATGTTGTTGCTGCATTTGAGATTGTGAATTGCAACAACGTAGAAGTACAATGTCAGGTATGTTTCTATCATATGTAGCTCTCAATCTTAATAGCCGAATAGATCTTCTTAAGGACTCGGCCGCTGCTTCTCAGTCTTATGGTGTAGCTCTAAAGTCGTGGAGCTTTTCTTAGACATTGATGCTCTTGCTTTGTCTTTACGTCATCTATGGCTGTTGCAGGGTTCAGCTCCCACAGTTTCTGTAGACAACACAACTGGCTGTCAGTTATACCTAAGCAAAGACTCATTAGAGACAGCTATAACAACAGCCAAGTCGAGTGAGATCAATGTAATGGTCCCTGGTGCTTCCCCTGATGGAGATTGGGTATGGCTTTCCTCTCTTTGTAACCATGAAATTCTTTTGATTTCCTTGTATTTCTCGGATTTATACAGGGAGCAACGAAATGTTTCTCGAGTCTAGTTACTTTGGGTGATACCAAAACTCCGCAGTCTTTGATAACAAGCTTATTGTAACCAAACGTTATGTGTGAGAGTGAGAGGACACTGTTCATTGATGGAATCATTCTCATAGTGGTTTTATTACAACATTGTAGGTGGAACATGCACTGCCGCAACAGTACAACCATGTGTTTGCTGAAGGGAAGTTCGAGACAACACCGGTCTCGCACTCAGGTGCCTAAGTTAAGGGGAATCTCTGTTCAGTCTGGGTTTTGCTTAAATATCAGGTCTTCTTTTAACTTGGTTTCTTCAGATTGTAATAGAGGATTTGTTTGTGGTACTGTCTCTATAATTTGGGATTGGAGGTTCTTTTGTTTTTTTGTTTGTTGTGATCTTGATCATCGTGTCTTTTGTCGTCCTTGGGGTTTTGGATTGTATTTGGGTTTTTCCTTGTTTTTTTTTGGGTGCGCTCATACTTGTTCTGAGTTATTGCTGATGAAATGTGAACAAATATTATCATGGATAGAAACAGTTGCGGTCCTATTTTTGGAATATGCAAGTCTTTATATATATATTATTCAAGCTTTTTGGTCATTTTGTTTTGTAAATGATGCGAGAGTTGGTTAAAAATCTTGAGGAAAAGTCTACAAAGGATGTCAAATCCGAATAGAAGCTTTAAGTCAATCTAACAGTCGTATATAATAATTGAATTGAAGTTGTGAAATCACAAAAAGCTAAAAAATTATTGGTGGTGGTGGGGCCAAACGTGAAGAATGGGTTATACACTTAGCTGCTAAGTAGCATGGAAAAGGGGAATGTGTCTGATTTTTGCTACATAACCCAAACCTATTTGCCTATGATAATAACCAATTTAGCAGATCCCCTTCTCTTCAACTACGAGATATGAATAAATGTTCCAACCATTTTTGTACTTCTGAGTCCTACATCCTACCTAATTTGATCATTTTACAACCACTAACAACGTTAAATGTTTTTTAACCTTTAAATCGGATTCACGAACCTACTTTTGGAACAAAACACTTTTGCCGAAAGATACATTGAGCTCAAACCTTGTAATCTGCAATTTGTTGGAGATTACTGATTCAATTCCTTTTTAAAAGTCAAGAAGTTGCGGTTTGATTTTGATCAGATAAAAACAATCTCTCTTTGGAAATTTCTCTTGCAAAAAGTTATCTTACCGGAAATTGTCCTGTAATAATATTACAATAGTAGACCAAGACCGAAGACTTAACACTCAGAAATAGAAGTCAACACGTGGAGTGTGGAAAAACGAGCACAAACGTGTCTTCCTTGGAAATTCGTTTCTCTACTAATGTAACCGTTACAGTAAAAAAAAAAAAAAAAACTCTTCCCTTCTTTAAATCAACAACAACACTTATAAAAGTTTGTCAAAATCTGTCTTGGTGTCTCTCCCTTCTCTCTCACCATCATGGCTATCTCCATCTGCTTCTCTCTCCTCCTCATCTTCCTTTCTCATTTCCATTCCTCACGTAACTATCTTCTTCACTACGACGTAATTGTTTTCCTCCTATCTCCTTCTTCTTCAATCTAACAACCTTAATTTTCTTTCTCTGTTTGTTTGTGTCTCGACAGATGCAGAGCCGTTCATTGGAGTTAACTACGGTCAAGTCGCCGACAACCTCCCTCCGCCTTCGGAAACCGCCAAGCTCCTCAAGTCCACTTCCATTCAGAAAGTCAGGCTTTACGGCGCCGATCCCGCCATCATCAAAGCTTTGGCCGGAACCGGTGTCGGTATCGTCATCGGCGCTGCTAACGGCGACGTTCCTTCTCTCGCCTCCGATCCCAACGCCGCATCTCAATGGATCAACTCCAACGTCCTCCCTTTCTACCCCGCCTCCAAAATCATCCTCATCACCGTCGGCAACGAGGTTCGTCTCGTCTAGTTTATCAAAAATTCAGTTGAAGTTAGAATATTCCATAAAGTATCAATCGGTCGTTGCAGGTGCTGTTGTCGAACGATCCAAATCTAGTGAACCAGCTACTCCCGGCGATGCAAAATGTACAAAAAGCACTCGAGGCGGCGTCGCTCGGCGGGAAAATTAAGGTGTCCACGGTGCACGCTATGTCGGTACTGAGTAACTCGGACCCGCCATCTTCCGGTTCGTTTGCGCCCGGTTATCAAGCCGGTTTAAAGGGAATTCTCCAGTTCCTAAGCGACACTGGATCGCCTTTCGCTATTAACCCTTACCCATTCTTCGCTTATCAAAGTGACCCGAGACCCGAAACGCTTGCGTTTTGTCTCTTCCAGCCTAATTCGGGTCGACCCGACCCTAACACCGGAATCAAGTACATGAACATGTTCGATGCGCAGGTAAATTAATTACGGATTGGGTCCACGCTTTTACGAGTCTGGTCTAAAACTAATCAATTCACTTGAGTGTTTGGTACCTAATTTAAATTTTTAAAAACTTGCAAAATTAGCCAGTCACTCTGGTTATGAATTTGGTGGACTGTTTATTATACCTAATGATTTAGTTAGCTTAGTTTAACTAGGTCGGTTAGTTTCAAGTAATTTATTGTTGTGACACACAGATCATAATTATAATAATTGGCAGTATTCACGTGGAGGAATATATAGTTTGAACTTTTGGTTTTTAAATATTTATTTGGAAATGATTTTCTTTGCACTAGATTGTAGCAAGGAACTTATTCTGTCTCTACTTCACCACTTAGAAGGAATCTCATATTATATATAGTACAAAAGACAGTTGTTCGCGTTGGATGATACGGGGTCCATACCTATATGTCTGAATCACACTTTCTTAGTTTCTTCAACACACACATTCCCTTTTAAAAAATATCTGCTTATTAATTTGGTTACCGTGGTTTTATAGCATTCAAAAGTGAAAACCTTGTATATTTTTATTTATTTCAGCTCTATGTAAAATTATTTTCTCAGGGAATAAGTATGCGTGACGATGACTCGTCGTCAGTCGTTTACCGATTTCTCTGACAGGCTGGATTCGCACTAGTCATTTACTTATTTTAGATGTTTCTTGAAACATTTGTTTGCACTCGTCATCATCATTTCCATATAAGCAGCGTTGACCAAAAATTAATTAAATAGCTTTTAAAAAAAAATGGATAGAAAAGATGGTGCTCTTCACAGGTCATTGTACGTGTATGTCTTCGTACAAAGTAGTATACGAATTTGTTGTTCTTCATCGTTACTTGCAACATACGTTACAGTCTCTCTGTTCCATCATTCACAGGTAGATGCGGTTCACTCGGCTTTGAAATCGGTGGGATTCGAAAAGGTGGAGATCGTAGTAGCGGAAACAGGTTGGGCTTCACGAGGGGACCCCAACGAAGTTGGACCGAGCGTGGATAATGCGAAAGCTTACAACGGAAACCTAATAGCTCATCTAAGGTCAATGGTTGGAACACCTCTCATGCCTGGAAAGTCCGTTGACACTTACATTTTCGCACTCTATGACGAGAATCTAAAGCCTGGACCATCGTCAGAACGGGCCTTCGGGCTTTTCAAAACCGATCTTTCCATGGCATATGATGCAGGTCTTACCAAGAGTAGCGGTAGTAGCAGCAACAGTAGTAGTCAGGTTAGATAATCATAACCTTAATCCCAGTTCCCAAATAACTTAGGCCCCATATTTGTCTAGAATGCTGATTTACAACAAAAGAATTATGTTTAGAAATAGAATACTAAAAGTTGTGGTTTTATTTGGAAAATAATAATTATAATTTAACATGTACTCTTAACGCCAAAAATGTTTCAGGCTGCAATAATTCTACATGTGTTTACAGTTACCCGAAATTATTTGTTTGAAGTAGTATAAGTTATGGGTTATTATTTGAAAAAGGTCTCGTATTATAATGGGCTGTAAATGCAAAAAGAAAGCATACAACTGAGGTTTGATTTACGATGTTATGTTTTTTTTTTTTTATCATAAAATCAGACGCCGTCGGGAAAAGTGACGTCGACGGGGTGGTGTGTACCGAAGAAGGGTGCGACGGACGAGCAGTTGCAAGCGAGTTTGGATTGGGCGTGCGGACAAGGAATAGACTGTGGGCCGATACAACCAGGAGGAGCTTGTTTCGAGCCAAACAATGTGGCGTCACACGCAGCCTTTGCCATGAATATGTATTTCCAAAAGTCTCCTAAAAAGCCTACAGACTGCGATTTCTCTCAAACCGCAACAATCACCTCCCAAAACCCTAGTAAGTTTTTTTTTCTCCCCCTTTTACTCTCACACCCTATAACAAAGATACATCAATGAACTACTGCGATAGATTTTATTAGGATTGGTCTGAAAAAAATATATGAACGAGGCCACATTAATTTCCCATTGAGTATAAACCAAATTTGCTCCATTGAACTATATAAAATATGCACATACTAATTGGCTTTTTCTTATCTTGAATGTGAATTTTGATAGGTTATAACAGTTGCGTGTATCCGGGAGGAGGAGGAAGTACAGGAGTAATGAACAAATATGTGAACTCAGACAAATTAGAGAGAAAAACGAATGGCGCAGTTGAACCAAAAGTTTCTTCTTCTCTATTTTTTCTAGTACTCATCTTTATGATGTCCTTAATCTTCCACGTAAATATGTAATGGGGCCAATTAGCTTCCTGGGGTAGTTTAATTAACTACTCTTACTTACTTGTCTTTCCTCCCTCCTTTGTATGATTCGTGTAATCAAGTTGTTAATTAGTTTTATAATTAGTTTACTCACATATTCTAGAATAAAATTTTATTGTAGTCGGTAACGGCTATTTTCCACTTGACAGACTTGTTTCCGTTTTCATATGGATCTGAATAATTTGATCAGGATCAATTTCACACCCTTTAGTTTTTTATTTTTCTTTTTACAGTATAGTCTAATCTTGGTTATGCCTAGAAAATAATACAGAGATTGATATAACGAAACAAGTGATTCCCCATTTTTTGGTTAATTAAAAATTCATGGAATGGCAGTATGTTTGTGATGATTTAGATCTCTAAGTTTTCGTAATACTAATTCATAAATTACAAATTATTCCCTCACTCGAAAGCATTCACGAGTTTATCAATCAAAACCAAAAACCACACACAAGGAAGAATTAATCAACGGGAAAGGAGAGGAAACGACGTCGTTTGGGGGGAAGAGAGTGAATGGGGTCCACTTAAATATGCGAAATGGGAACAGTCAATCGTGGATTGACTCTCTGGGTTGGCTTCCTCTTCTCTCTCTCTCTCTCTCTCTCTCTCTATTAGGCTCAGGTCAGAGCCATCAGACAACAACAAGAACAAAACCAAGCGTGTCTTGACTGCTTCAGCTCTTGGTGTCTTATTCTCCTTTCCCACGTAATTCTCCCAAATCCACTCGTTCTAGGGTTTGATCAAAGGATGAAGCTTCCTCTCTTCTAAGACATTTCCGCATAATTTCCCCTCTCTCCCTCTCTGTAATTGAATTGATCAGGCCAAAGTCTGAAGCGGGAATGTCTGTCTCCGAGCTCAAAGAACGCCACGCCGCCGCTACGGAGACCGTTAATAACCTC